>JANTPZ010002541.1:0-57243 GCA_025593235.1 Vachellia pachyceras
ACGTCTCCTTCTGTTTGACGGAAACGGCCATTTCTTCTGGTCTCCGGTGATCTACTCCGGCATGAGTACCGGCGAGCTCCTCAATATCAACCCTCAGGACCTTCAATTTCAATGTAAGACTTGAATTCCAAAAGTAGAATAATAATAAGATAATCCTTCTTTCTTTCTTTCCTTTTTGGTTTCTTTACCCCTTTCCTTTGTGTTTCTTTTCCGATTCTTGGTGTTCTTATTATTTTTCTTGCTTTTTTGTTCCTGGAATAGTGGAGTTGAGGAAGCAGACCTCCTGTTCGTTGTGGTTGTCTAACAAAACAGATGAATATGTGGCGTTTAAGGTTCGAAATTTACTTCAGTATCTTTCTTATGGGTTGTTTTTCTTTTTTTATCAATTCGAGTTTTTAAGTTGTGAATTTCTGGCTTTTTATGCGCCGTGTAGTTTGAAATTTTTAATTTTTGGTGAAATTGGTTGTTTGTAGGTCAAGACAACGAATCCCAAGAAATATTGTGTTAGACCTAACACTGGAATTGTGTTGCCGAGGTCTACTTGTCATATTATAGGTTTCTTTCTCCCTATTTTCCTTCATCACCGTATTTGATGCACACAAAAAACACGAACGTATTCGCGCCCATTAAAAGAGAAACTAATCTTTTCCTGATAATTGGTATTGATGTTGGTATGCTTAAATTGATGTTAACCTGTTTTATTTGGTAATTATTTTGAGCCTGTGTTCTTAACAGATTTTTTTAACCTTTTCCTTTTTCTTTGTTTCTGAATTTGTAAACACCCTCTCTAATGACCCGCTGACCGTCATTTATCCATATGATTCAGTGACAATGCAAGCGCAAAAGGAGTTACCTACTGACATGCAATGCAAGGATAAGTTTCTCCTTCAGAGTGTGGTGGCAAGTCCTGGAGCTACCGCTAAAGATATTACTCCTGATATGGTATCTAATTGATCATTAAGTTATTGTGCCTCGGTTAGATAAAGAAAATCTGCAATCATTTTGCTTTATAAAATTGATTTTTCTGTGCTCATTGCATATAGTTCAATAAAGAGTCAGGCCATCATGTTGAAGAGTTCAGATTGAGAGTTTTATATGTTGCTCCTCCACGACCACCATCCCCAGTTCGGGAAGGATCAGAGGAAGATTCTTCTCCTCGGCCATCAGTATCAGAAAATGGACATTTAAATGCTTCTGAATTTACATTTGTGAGTAATTAGTCAGTTTGCATGTTTGTTAAATTGAACATAAGTCTTCACTGTTCTTCATCGTCATTAACTATGTATATTATGAACATGCAATTTAGGCTTCCAAAGCTTTCAATGAACGGGTTGAACCTCAAGAAACTTCATTTGAGGTACATATAACGCCTTTCAATTTTTTTTTTCTGATTTAGAGTTTCTGTATGTTAAGGGCAAGCAGCGCAAGTTGATGCTTTCAGATTGGACCTCGTTTATCTATGTGGATGTGGATGCGTTATTTTCATTGTTTATACTTAATTTGAGTTCTATAGTTGTGTGACAGTGTGACATTGTCTACCATGAGTTACTTTCTTGACTCTTGATTCCAAGAATGCTTATATTCCTAAAGATCCAAGTCTAAATTTATTTTGCTCCTGCTTTGTTTCCCATAATGTCCTGTTGAAATGCTTGTCTATTTTCTCAATTGTCCATACTTGTCTATTTTCAATTATGTGCCATATTTTCAACCTTTTCCCCCTCAATTTTAGTGCCTTGCTTCAACTGGGGAGTACCTTTTTAGCCACTCACACCTCAAGGTGCTAGAAGGCTCTAGCACCCTAAAGGTCTGGTTTGCATTTAACTAAATTGGTTCTACTGGAATGTGTAAGTTCTGGGCGCATCATTTTTCCTATCTGAGTAAAGAGTAGGGGTATCTCACTATTGATGTCAACTTCAATTTTTCTATTGCTTAGATTGAGATTACTAACCACATTGCAGTTCCCTATTTTCCTTTCCCTTATGCTTTTTGTGATTTTTGATGGAGTTTGCGAATTTCTTTTTATTTTAATGAGGGACTCGTTGAATAAAGACTTACCATAGTTAAAATATACTGTAGACTTTGCCTGTGCATTCTCATACTACTGGCTGAAGTAGCCATCTAATTGATATAAAACCAGCAATTGATATAAAACCAACACATGTGCTTATCAGTGGTATGCGTATTTCTTATTCTATCATCTTTTTTATTATCCCTTGTTGGTTCCTTGGTGAGTGGGTCCACAGCTGAAACACGTGTTTTAAACTACCATGGGAGAAAAAAATGTCCAAAACGCTTTTTGATCTACAATTGACAATTTAAACCCTCTTGGGTTAGAACTGTAATGAAATTTGTAGATTACATTGGGCTGCTAGTATTGGAAAAGCACGTTCATATAAGTTGAGACAACATTCTCTTATATACTTACCTCGTAAGCTGTAAATCATGTTAGAAAAGTAGCTTCCAGTGCCAATCTAAACAGTCACATTTTTCTTTTCCCATCGTTAACTCATGTTGCTGTCAGCTAGTGAAAATAAATCTCATGTCCCTTGTAATGTGCTTACTGATTTATAGTATGAAGTGGTTTCATTTATGCCATTTTCTGTATTTTTGGAAGAAATTTTGGTGGTAGATTATATTGCTTCTCAGTCTCTACTTATGAGAAGAGCCTGGGAATTGCTCTTGGTGAGATTTCCATGGAAGCTTTGTGCTCATTTATGTTGTATTATTGATGATTCAGGCAAGGACTCTTATTTCAAAGGTGACTGAGGAGAAAAATTACACAATTGAGCAAAATAAAAAGCTGCAGCAAGAATTGGTATGTAATTATGCAGACAACCTTTTATAGCTTTCTGGCATGCTTGTTAAGTTTCTGTAGGGTTTATTGATAGTTTATCCCTTCCCATCATTCTAATACAGCCTGCCCAAAAACAAATTAATATCCTTATCATAACATTTTCACTCAGCTATTTTGGACAGTTGTTGCTAAGTTAGGAGTAGGTGTGGAGCCATTTTACTATCTTGTTATTAACGTAGGAGTACCTTTTTCTTCAATTGGGGATTGACGGGAAACATGCTCACAAGTGGCATACATTGTATAGAACTGTGATCCGATTTTTGTTTGCATGTTGGAGTTGATTTGTCATTGTATATATTCTGATATAGCTTGGTAGGGTGCGTCTGCGAAAATATGATTGTGATTGAAACAATGATTAAGTTCATTACTTTATTTCGCTTGCCAATCTTGCAATATCCTAGGATTTTGGCGAAGCTTCAACGTGAATGTCAATTAAAAGTAAGAAATTTTTGCTCTTGCAATATCCTATATTGAAAATTGTCCGCTCAGTTTGTGGGGTCATTCTCCCCTGTGCGTGTTCAGACTTTTGTATTCTCCAGGTTAATTGGGTTTCCCTTTTAACAAGAACTGTGATCATTCTGTCTTGTCCAGGTTCATGTTACAACTTATATTGTCTGGGAATGCAATAAATTTGGTGGGGTATAAAAAACAAATTTTAGTAATACCACCAGCATAACCATATACTTGAAATAGGAATTTTCTGTGGTTTGGGAATTTATTCATGACTCCAGGTCTATTTGCACATATTTATTGAATCTCTGTTTACATGAACTAATTAAAGGTCGGTTGGCTGTTAAGTTGGGTTTTCCCTAAACGTCTACCATGCATATGTTGAATTGAGGGACTGAGTTTGGACTCGATTGCTAATGAGCCATAATTCTTCAACTCTCATGTTCTCCTTTGACTCAAAAAAGAAAAAAATCTCATGGTCTCCTTTCCCCATGTTTGTTCTATATGTCCTTATTCGTTAATGAAAAGGAGAACATAATTTCACCTTATGTCTCATGAGAGGGGATGGGATTTGGAAGTAATGAAAAGGAGAACACAGGGAATGGCAAAGGGTTTTATATGTTTGTAGTTAAATTCTTGTAGAAGCTGATTATTGCTACGTATCTTAGCTTTATTTGAATTGAAGTTTTGGGGTTTTTTTTTAAGGGATGCTCTGAACGCAGTGATTAAAATCTGATTTAATTGGTTGGTTTAGCTTGTTTTATATCCTAGTTTCGTTCTTTTCATTTTACAGAACTAATTATATTGATTTAGTAGGTCGGTTGTCCAAAAACCATGCTGAACTGATCATTAGGTCGTTACCCGTGAATATCCACCAAACCTTACAAGTCAATTGTGTCATCTGGTGTTTTATAATAACCTGAATTTTCCTTGACTTGTACCTAGCTGATCTAGTATGGCACAAAATGGAAAGGAAAAACGCTGAGGTCACCTAAAACCCTGGTTTTGAAGCCTAAATTGTGTTTTGCCTTAAGTGGTTACCAAACAGCACAATTTCCAAAGCCACATTTAGAAACTTTAAAACCAAGCAGGGCAATTTTCTTCCAAGCCACATTTAAGCAACATATACTTGCTTTTGGCCAACCTCAATTTGCCTAATGCTAAGTTTGCAGAGTCAGTTCTATGCAAACCACAAATTTGGCAAATGCAAAACCAACCCAAAAAAAAAAAATCCTACTAAATAAGGTTGGCTGTATAAATCGCGTGGTGTCATTATGTTCTGTCAATGGCCAAATCTTTGGAAAGACTGTTAAAAAAATGAGGGCTCAAAGATTATCTTTGATATAGTCCAATTCTTATAGAAAAGTCCTTTGTCTCATATCCATGCTTTCTAACACTAGGTTTTACCCCCTTATACCTATCTTGCATAACTTTGGTATATGCTACATGCGCACCTTTCTTTTCCAGCAAATGCAAAACCAAATAGGTCCATGAAGCTTCTTGCTCATTGTCTAGTATGGTTTTTAGTATAATATCAACGTTGATTCAGTTGCACCGTGAAGTGTAGCCTTTACTTCCAATATTTGTTAGCTTTGGGTGCAGAAGTTAATAGTTTTAGCAATGTGATTAAACCTTTATATGACTCCCATGAAAAAGTATTATCAACTTGAATCCTTCATATTGCAGGATTTCCTGAGGCGTGAAGTCAGCAGAAACCGTGGTAGCGTTCCATTTATGTATGTATTTCTGGTTGGCATTATTGGCATCATTTTGGGATACCTTTTGAAGAGGACATGACCCCAGTCCCCAGGAATTCCGAAGAGACGAAAATGTAGAAAGCAATGAGATTGTGAATGATCCACAGAACTTTATGTTTGTTGTATCAACCAATTGTCGCTCTTTTAAAGGAAAAAAATATCGAGTTTGTATAAGTTGTTGGTAGCTTTATTAGCAAATCATAGATGCTGGGCAAATTGATGACATTTTGTATCTTGGGAATTTGGGTATTTCATTAAGTGTGCCATCTCTTTGAATATTCTTTTGGCGGCTTCTTCAATCTGCTTCACTATTTTATAGACTGTGAAATGCATGGGAGATGTGGCCAGGGAGATGTTAAAATGGTATCAGGGCTGGCTAGTTAGCCTTGAAGAACCCCAAAATCAGCCACGTTGGCTTGGGAGAGTTGTTTTCTTTTTTACTTACAAGCGGTAGCATACGGGATGGAACCTGCGATCTATCGCCAACAAGGCCAGGTGAAGTGGCAAGGGCATCAGCAGGTTTGTTTTTCCTTTAGAGAATCAGTATCCCCGGTTACTAAGTATTATTCCTAGAGTATCATCAATATTTTTGTTTCTCAATTATCAAGTTTTCCATTGAAGGTGCTTTTTGCATGGACTGATATGGGTTTTCGGATCTGCTAGGGTGTGGTTGAGGTCTATTGCATTTGGAATTCCAACTTAACCAACATTTACTTCTATCAGAATGAGTTTAGCATGTTTTGCGCTCAGAAGCTTGATGTTTCTATTTAATACCATTCATGATATATGATTTCTCTTTATATATTTCATATTTTATGTTGATCAAAACTGATATATTTAGTCTACAGTCCTACAAATGACAACTAAATAACATATTTGTTAAGATTAAGAGATGGAAATTTACTTTCAAGCCTAAATAAGAAAATTAATAAACAAAATGTTTCAAAGATTCACAAATCCTATAAGGTCTTAGGAATAGTTGTTAATATTGTTAATAAATGTTAGTAAGGTTGTTAATAACAATCACAGCATATACTTCTGGGGTTTTATGGTAATTTTGTAAATTTTTGAGACATTTTACTCATAAATTCTCTTATTTGGGATATAATTGCAAATTTTCCATTAAAAAAATTTAGTGAAGTTAGTTATTCATAATGAATGTTAATTTCTTTGAAATATATATTCTTTAGTCATTTGTATTTAGAGAACAGATTTTGGTCTTATATTTGCAAGTTAAACATTTTCTATTATTTAGAATTGGAGGTCGTTTAGAAATCTGTTTTTGAGAATATCTTTTACGGATTTCAAGGTAAAATCTAGATTTTGGAGAATAGTTTTTACGAATTTTGAGGTAAAACTTAGATTTCAAAAGATCGTTTTTGAAAAATTATTGGTTTTTATAGAGTTTGAGTCAAAAAATAGGTAGGAAAGAGAAATAAAGAAAAAAATTTATGATGAGATGTGTGAATTAACAAGGAAATAGATTTTTTGAAATTTAGGTTTTTAACTGAAATTTTGTATTCAAAATAATTTTTTAAGAAATTTTTTTATATTTAAACAAAATTTAGATTTTTTATTAAAACATAGGTTTTGTAAAGAGACCTTTAGTCTCTGTTCCAATAAAATTCCGATTGGGACGGAACACGGGATGGGAGTGTCGTGTCCAGTCATGAGAACTAGCGCTTTCTACTGTGTCCAGCCGAATCAACATTTGTTTGAATGGATTTTTTTTCCAATCATTGGGGAGAAAAAGGTGCTCATGTCTTCATAATTACTTAATTTTTTTTTCAATTAAGATATGGGTCATGTGAATTACTTAGAACCCAAAGAATAAGTTGTATTATTAATAACTTGGAACCAACCCAATTTATAGGTGTAATGAAATGACTATTCTCATATTCATTAATATATTGTAAATAAATGACTTGATAAAATTATATTTGTGTGTGTGTCTTGATCAAATTAATAAAATAGAAATTGGCATCACTATCCATTCCAGTAACCAAAAGATGAACTTACTAATATCAATTTTGTAATGGTGCACAATTTGTCCAACCCCTTGGTTTAATGATATATTTAAGGGGTGAAAAGGGGGGGGGCATCAATTATGATAAGAAAATATTATATAAGAAAAATTGGTAAGAAATCCCTGTTTGAACATCTTGTTGTGAATAAAATTGTGAATTAGAGTACCAACATGTAAGGTATTTATGACCAATGAAATGTTTAAATAGGAACTTTTCATGAATGTATATAATTTAAATTTTATTTAGTTTAGACATTCTAAGTAGTTTTCAAACATAAAATGTACTTCATTTTTCATTGGATTATTCATGCATTTTATATAATATCGATTGAAAACTACATTATTCATAAAGTCATACCTAAGTAATACTGTTAATCTAAACAATCATGCAAAGAATGATTGAAAATATTGTTATATAACGGAATCAAAACACTTATGGGAATTCTTTTTTGGGTAAAACCACATTATGATAATTTTAATATTATTGATATAGGCTCACCTTATATTTTATGCACTTTTAATCCTTACTTGATTAATACTGTAATTAAGCCATTTAAGAAATATAATTATATGAGGATAATCCATATAGAGTATCACACTTTGACCATGTGTAATTATTAATGGAGACCCCACCATCCATTTATAATTTTTTTTGTTAAGGACATTTAGGGTCCATCACCAAGCTAAACTCAGCAAATAATTAAACCTTTTTTCCTAATAATTAAAGTTAAGAACACCCTTTTCAAAGGGGGAAAATTCAAGGACCTGAATTCTTTGCATTGATTTTAGAAAATATATTATTTACTTATTTGTTTATAAGTTGATCATATGATATAATCATATCATTCATTGAAAATTGATTGTTTCAAACATGTGAATGTTGATTCTAATAACATGTGAATGTGCCCGTTTGGGAATGCGGTAGAGAAGTACTTTTACGTAAGTTGAGGTAAATATATTAATAAAATTATCTCGTTTTATAGAAAAACATTTTTGAACGTGCGTTTAGCTTTTACAAATATTCCAACAAGCAAGCTAAGATTCTAATAGACAAACACCAAAGGACCACAAGGCCCATTCAGGCCAATAAAGTAGCACAAATAAACAAATTGCATTTAAGTTGGTCTTATTAAATTGCTCACTGTTATTGTGTGAAATATGAATAGGCAATAAAAATTATTTTGTCGAGTAAGAAATCGTCACATTTTATAAGAACTTGAGCTAATCCTATTATGGCCAATGTTCAAATTCTTACCAGATAGGTATCCGCCTTATTGTGTTTCGATAGGATTGTCTTCAATACATTGTTGACGAACTCGTGAGCTGTCTATTAAATTTGGTTGAATTCACGAGTTCAATCAATGAGTTTACATTTTTTTTTTGGTCTACAAAAATTGTGTTGACTCTCGCACTTATATAAACTTGTGATTTTTTGAATTTGGTTATAATTTTTTACTTGGCATGTGAATTTCATATACATTATGAAATATATAAATTTAAAATTTAAACAAAAAACCCAAAAAAAAAAGAAGCAAAAAGACTACATAATAGAACAGGAAGCCTTTATGCTTGTTAATGGATTGTGGGATTTACCATACCATAGTTCCCTTTGACAATGTTCGTACAATCAACTTCTTCAATCTTTGGCCCTGCACCTTCACCACCAGAGGATGATTTGCTGTGGCCACCACCATTAGGCATGCTTGCACCACCGTCCATGGGCACATCGCCACCGCCACCTTGATACATCTTAGCTATTAAAAGTTGCACAAACCTTCAAATTCCTTCAATTTGTCCTCAAATTCATCCACCTCTGCTAATTGGTTTCCATCAAGCCACTCAATAGTTTTATCAATTGCCTTCTCAATCTTCTGCTTATCTGCTGGATCCAACTTCCCTGCAAACTTCTCATCCTTGATATTGTTCCTCATGTTGTAGGCATATCTCTCCAGGGAGTTCTTGGCCTCCACCTTCTTCTTCACTTCCTCATCCTGTGCCTTGTACTTCTCCGCCTCCTGCACCATACTCTCAATATCTTATTTGCTCAATCTTCCTTTATCAATAGTGATTGTGATATTTTTCTTCACCCCTGACGTTTTATCCTCTGCTGACGCATCCAATATGCCATGCGCATCAATGTCAAAGCGCACATTGATTTGAGGAACTCCTCTTGCTGCCTGTGGGATTAATGTGAGTGCAAATTTCCCAAGCAAGTTGCTGTCCATTGTTCTTGCCGTCTCTCCTTCATACACCTGAATTAGCCCTCCTGGCTGATTATCAGAGGAGGATGTGGAGAAAATTTGTTCCTTCTTTGTGGGAATTGTTGTGTATCTCGGAATCAACGCAGCCATCTTACCACCAGCAGCTCCAATCCCAAGGTTGAGAGGAGTGACATCAAGCAGAAGCAAGTCTTCAACTTTCTGGTTCCCTTCAGCACTCAGACTTGCAGCTTGCACGGCGGCTCCATAGGCCACAGTTTCATCTGGGTTTATGCTCTGGTACAGCTCTTTGCCATTGAAGAAATCCTGCAGAAGCTGCTGCACTTTGGGAATCCTTGTAGACCCACCAACAAGAACAACCTCATGAACTCTACTCTTGTCAATTTTAGAGTCCGTAAGACATTTCTCCACAGGTTCCATACATTTTCTGAACAAGTCCATGTTCAATTCCTCAAACCTCGCTCTGGTAATTATAGAGCAGAAATCAATACCTTCATAGAGGAAATCAATCTCAATAGTAGTCTGAGCTGTTGAAGATAGTGTCCTCTTTGCCCTCTCACATGCAGTCCTCAATCTCCTTAGAGCTTTGGCATCGGTACTAATGTCCTTCTTATGCTTCCTGTTGAACACTTGCACAAAATGATTCACCAGCCTGTTGTCAAAATCTTCACCTCCCAAGTGAGTATCACCAGCAGTAGCCTTCACCTGGAAAATCCCCTCTTCGATTGTGACCAATGAAACGTCAAAGGTTCCGCCTCCAAGGTCAAAGATAAGAACGTTCTGTTCACCAGACCGGGAAGCCTCCTTGTCCAAACCATATGCGATGGCAGCGGCAGTTGGCTCATTGATGATTCTCATCACATTGAGCCCTGCAATAGCTCCGGCATCCTTCGTAGCCTGTCTCTGAGAATCATTGAAATAGGCAGGAACAGTAATTACAGCGTTCTTCACCGTCTGTCCCAAATAAGCCTCAGCTACTCCCTTTATTTTAGTTAAGACCATGGAAGAAATCTCCTCGGCGGTAAACTGTTTCTGTTCACCTTTGTATTGAACGACAATCATCGGTTTTGTCGCCACGACTAGACACGACTTCGAAGGGCCAATGCTTCATATCGCTCTGAACAGAAGGATCAGAGAATCGTCGACCGATGAGCCGCTTGGCGTCAAAGACGGTATTCTGTGGGTTCATAGCAACTTGATTCTTGGCCGCATCTCCGATAAGACGCTCGGTATCGGTGAAAGCAACATATGAAGGAGTAATTCGGTTACCTTGATCATTGGCTATAATCTCAACGCGATCGTTCTGCCATACAGCGACACAGCTGTATGTAGTGCCAAGATCGATGCCAACATCCTTTCCCTCAGTATTGGAAGCCATTGACGGAACGAAGCTAAGCTAATGAAGCAAGAAAAATAGAATGTGGGGTTTGTGAAGAAGAAGAAGAAGAAGAAGAAGAAGCCATCAGTCTTCGGTTTGTGATTGTGACGATGAACGTGGGGTTTCTGACAGCACATACCCCATCGTGGTAGGCAACTTTCTTCCTTTCCCTTCACTTTTTTCTAATTTCTGAGTGAATGATGTGACTGATGTCCAAAGACTTGCATGTTAAGGTCTGAACAGAATCATTTTGAGGACTTCGTTTTCCATCTCTACTAATGAACTTGACTACATCGTTCGCTATTACTATTGTTTCCTTTCTCCTTTATCCATCACACAAAAAGCAGAAGAGAAATGTCTGTTTGATAAGAGATTCAGTTGGAAATTTAAATGCCTTATTATAAAAGATATTTATATGTAGGCGTTTTTAAATTGTATAAAATAAAAAATATCAAAATATTCTGTAATTTTAAATAAATATATTTAATTTAATATATAAACATATATCCTCTTTTAATTTCGTACTAAAGAAATGGTGGTGATATGGAAGGAAATGGTGGCAGTGATAATGGCTGATGGAGATGAGGGAGGAAGCATTTAATGTGTGAGAAATCAAGCTAAGGTTGAAAGAAGTAAATTCCGGTTAGAGGAGTGAGAGTGAGACTGAAAGAGAGGGGGGAAAAGGAAATTTGCAATCAAATCCCAAATAGAAGAATTAATGAATAAAAAGTCTAAAAGATTCATAAAAATACCATAAGATTTCAGGAGTAGCTGTTGATCTTGTTATTAACAAGCTTACCAGCTGTCATTAACAACCTTAACAGCTACTCATGGGACCTTATAGTAATTTTGTGAATCTTTAAAACCTTTTGTTTATTAATTCTCTTATTCGGGACTTGATTGTAAATTTCCCTAAAAAATTTATATTGAGTGTGTGCTTTAATATAAAATCTGTGAATTTTGATCAAGGAAAAAACAATTTTGAAGCAAAAATAAGACATTACCACCATATCATCAATACAAGACAATTTACTCTTTTAAAATCTTAAAAACATTAAATAAATTATTTAAAAATATTTAATTATATTAAATATCAATTCATAAGTTTAACAATTATTATAAATTATTTTTTGAGTAGATAAGTTATTTATTTAAATTAAGGTGTAAATTAATTTGTATTACATATAGATAGAAAATATATAAACTAATATATAAGGATAAAATGGTAAATTAATCATTACTCTCCCTCCCTTTCTCTCTTGAACCAAACAAGGGATCACTAAAAATATTTTCCCTCCCATCAAACCAAACAAGATATGTAACCATCGCCACCTCCTTCCCTACCCCACCCTCCTCTCCATCTCCTTCTTTCCCCTCCCCTAAAATCAAACACACCTTTGGAGCACATTTGAATCAAAGAAAATGGGTTTATGGAAAAGGATTTTTTTTATTATTTAGAACCCAGTAAAGTATTTCCTTTGATTAATCACCTATCCCATAATGTACTTATCTGGAAACGCAGTAGAGAAGTACTTTTACGCAAATTGAGATTAATATATGGAATAGATTATCTCATTTTACGAAAAAAACACTATTAAACGTACGATTGGTTTTTAAAAATGTTGTTCCAAACAAGTCCAATATCATTTGTACTCTTCTTGATAAGGCTTCAGCATTGGTACCCAATTTTGTTTGAACATCCCCCCTATCTTTGTTCAAAATTTTCCATAGGAGAAAAGTAAGCAAGGATGGTTTCTTTCGGCAGGAAAGGGACTAGCACCAACCACCTGGGTTATTAATGTGATTTATGATCTCATTCAAATAGGAGTTTCCATGTCACTATACATGAGTAATAATGTGTTAGCATATATGGTTGATTATGAGAAGATTGATAGCAAAATTTATTTTTTCCCCTAAGCATAAGTACCCTATTGGAGGCACTTTTGTTTGAAATATTGTTGGACATTAATTAACCGTTTGATTCATCGAATCCCAAGGAATACAAAGAAATGTTATAAAATGTATTGGAATGTAATGTAATAATGTTTACATGAGTCTGTTTGGTTCATTATTCATGAATGTGATGTATATGTATAAACATGTTTGGTTGGATTACAAAGAATATGAGAATATGTAGTAACAATAATAATATAATAAAAGACAACATTGCCCTTGTCTACATACACACATAATGAATTAGATTTGTCTATCTCCCCCCAAATATATATATAACACATGCACATATATATACCAATAAATTAATAAACAAAATTATCCCTTGTTCACATGTTTAAGAAAAAATTATTAATTAAAAATTCTTATATATATATATATTATAACAACCCTTATAAATTGTATCTGCAAAGTTCCTACGTAAATTGTTAGCTAGCAGTCCATATTAGAAGAAGATTCATTCAATGCATCAATAACTACCAGAAAAATCGGAATTAGCAACAGAATTAGTGACGGAAAAATCAGTTTTAGCGACGGAAAAAATCTGTCGCTAAATTTAGCGACGGAAAATTTAGCGACCGCATTTTCCCTCGCTAAATTAGCAACGGAATTTTTTAAAATTATTCCGTCGCTAATTCTATCGCTAAATTTCCTTTTTTCATTGCTAATTAGAATATTATGCCTTACTTATCCATCGCTAAACTAATTCCATCGTTAATTAGAATATTATGCCTTACTTTTCCGTCGCTAAATGTGTTATATTCTATCGCTAAATGGGCAATTATGTGTATTTAACATCTTTATATGTGACAATTTTATCACTAAATTCATCACTGATTTAAATATTTTATTGACAAATCATGTTTAATCACATAATTCACCCAAAAAGCAAATTTTAAATAGTAATATCAAGTACATAGTATCTTTAACCATAAGCACACATTTTAATGTCTAATAAAAGTCTTAAAATTGAAAAAAATATATATAAAAATTAAGAGTTTTAAATAATGAACGTATTCATCACCTCCTTCATTCTGAACATCAATGAATGCATTATCATCTTCATCAACATATTCATCATCTTCAATAAGTAAACCAGACCACTAGAAGACACTCTTTATCCCTCTCAAATTCTGTGACTTTCGTATGGATGCATCATCATCTTCATTCCGGTTTTATTAGAATCTTTTGGCAATTCGACTGTTATGCTACCACCAAAACAATCTGAGACATGAATTGGGAGATAAGTTAAAATAGCAGCAAAACAACTCTCAAGCCATACACAAAATACATTTTCCCCACAATGATAGCATTTTCTTCCAAGATAATTTAAAGGGAAAAAAAAGGCCATATGCTCAATGAACACTACCCTATTGAAACTTAACCACTAAAAAGATTCACTTCCAATTTTGAGCTCACTGTCGTCGACTTTGTTTACAAGACAAGATCAAATTTTGTCATTAACATTATGGAACAAGTAAGTTGGACAGAAAAAGATGGGGTTCCCGACTCCAGAGTTGAAATAATGTGGGAATGATTTATCAAGAAGTATCTATATGAAATAATTGATGAGAAACCTGAGCAAATCAAGAAAAAAGATGTAGAGAGATACTCACTCACGTTTAAGGAGTTAGTGGCCGGAAAGCTTCAAAGGGCAGCTCTTTAAAGTCTCATTGTACCTGGGTAAAAAGTCGAAAATAATACCCAAGAAATGTCTAAAAATTTCTTCACTATTAAATTTACTCTATTGTTTTCATCTATTGTTTTCCTCAATCTTGTCTTACTCAGATACTATTCAAAGCATATTGACATGTTTGCCTTTTGTTTCATATAAGGTTTAGATGCAGTTTTTTGTTTTAAATTTCCAATTTTATAACTTTATCTCTTGCTCTCTGAAGTTTATATAGATGGAAGGCATTTGAATGAGTTTTGCTGGAAGCAGGGCTTACAAGATCTGCATCAGCAAAACTCCATGCTTCATCCATCATCCATCAAACTGAATATGATTAGGTGATTTAAACTTTTTGTCTAGGTCGGAGTTTGGTTTCATTCTATTTTATTTCAATAGGTAACTCGAAGTTTGTTTTAAACTTTTTGATGATGCATCCACATTTTTGTCTAGGTCGGAGTTTGGGTTCATTCTATTTTATTTCTACACATGTGACTGCACTAATGTGCTTGAAGATTCCACAAAGGTACGCTAATTCAAATCCATATGTTTACGTCTACTCTTGCATTAGATTGCAACTAATATTATAACGAAGCAGGTGTGACTAAACGAAGCAAGAAGAAAAAGCATGGTAATCACACTCAATTATATAATAGGACAGAACAAAAGAAGGCGTAAAGTGCAAGACCATCATCGCTTTCACATTTCAAGAGGAACAAGAACTTTTTCCAGAAAACAACTAGGGTTTTTTAGAAATAATGAACAAAAAAAATCATCCGCGCACAGAGGTACCTGTCCTGTGAAGATGAAGAAGGCGAGTTGACGACCCACGGAGACAAAGATGAAGACACATGGACAGATGAAGACAGAGTGGCTGTGCGCAGGAGAGATGAAGACAAAGTGGCCAGGAGTCGGAGAGAGCTAGGGTTAGGCTTGGGGATTTAAGATGGTGAAGTGTTCGTCTGACTTGGTAGGGAGGGATACAGTCGTTTGATTAGGTAGGAATTTTGTTCAAAATTAAAAAAAACATTGAAATATGAGAGGGAAATGTAAGAGGGAAAGTATTGTGAAATTGAAATTAGGGGGAAATTGAAATAAGAGGGAAAGTGGATGTTTTGCTAAACCTCCAAAATTTAACCAATATATTAATTTCTTTATCCCTCCAAAATTTTATACTAAAAATGAATATAAATAACTCAATATTATAGTAAAAAAATTTCCTCATTAATTTGAAAAATTAAATAGGAATATAATATTTCTTGCTAAATTCCGCTAATTGAATAATTTAGAGAGGAATATCCAAGTCGTTACTAATTTTCCTCGTTAATTTGAAAAATTAGAGAGGAATATAATATTCCTCTCTAAATTCCTCGATAATTTGACATTTTAGAAAGGAATATCGAAGTCGCCGCTAATTTTTCTTGCTAATTTAGAAAATTAGAGAGGAATATAATATTCCTCGCTAAATTCCTTGCTCATTGAGCATTTTAGAGAGGAACATATAAGTCTTCACTAATTTTCCTCGCTAATTTGAACATTAGAGAGGAATTTACTATTCCTCGCTAATTGGGCTATTTAGAAAGGAATTTTAAAGTCGTCGCTGATTTTTCTCGCTAAATTGTGATTTTCTAGTAGTGAATGGGCAGCTCTATAGCATCCCGGCTACTCCTTCGCTTTCGTTTTACATGTGTGTGGACATTAGTTGGATTCAAAGTTTGTTGCTCAAATTTGTATGTGTATAGTACCCGTTCAACATTGAATTCTGCTTCAATTCTAGAATCTTCTTCTTCATTTTCACCAAGAGATGCAGGCATCTCTACTCCCAAGCCTGTTGCACGATCCTTAGCCTAAACATACGATAACTATTCAAAATGGGGTAAGCATCTATTTCTGAAGTTTCCAGCTTCTTTTTTAGACTGAAAATAAAAAAACACAATGATGTAACAATTTAAACATCATCACCAAACATTAATAATAACATGTAACATAATTACCTTCACATATTTATCCCATACATGATCTTTCGGATGTTACACACTTTTTATCGGAAACGGATTCAGTGCTTCTCGCATAGAGAAGCGTACCATCCCCATCCCCTTTTATATATATATATAATATTATTAATAATTAATATAATTATAATAATTAATATATTTAAAAGTATTTATATAATTAATATTTTAAATTTATTATATTATATTTATTTTTTATGGATATGGACATCTGGTGGTGGGGTTAAATCTTTTGTCTCAGTAAGGCAGGCAGAATCATCTTTTATCTTCTGCTTCTAGACAGAAGGATAGCATTTCATGGAAAAACCATTTGTTGATGTGCTTGCTGACTCATACTGGAGCTTACCCTGCAACACAAATTGACAGCATGTTAATTCCATTTGACCATATGGTTATCAATGGGGAGCAAATTTCACAGTTTCAGAGGAAGCGGAAGGTATTTGAAGATGCTATTACTGTATAATTAATCACTATAGAATTGTATCTCAAGTATTTTTTTTAATATCTACTTGTAGAATGGAGAGACTAGAATTTTTTAAATTATTATAAAAATATTAAAAAAATAATAATTCATAAATAAAAAATAAATAATAGAATAAATTTAAAATGTTAAATATATAAATATATTAATTATTAATAATATATATATATATATAAGGGGAAGGGGGATGGGGACGCGGTGCTTCTCGCAGAGAGAAGCACCGAAACCGGTTCCCTTTTTATCAGGGTCCCATCCAAAGCCAGCAGTGTCTCTATTTTGCACTATATCATATACAAGCTGCCATTGGTTCTTGAATGTCCTCAACCTAGACATTATATGAGGATTTACTTTTAAACCACATGTTGGAAACTTCAGTTCCAGCATCTCCTCTAGCTTTTTCAAATAACCTGTACTGAACCCAGTATCCGTGACAAATTTTCCATCATTTCTTAACTGGAGTAGACATTCAACCGATATGCTATCTTCTTGGGTGGTTCAAACATGCTTACTTCTCTTATTATTATCCTTTTGTGTTTCCATACTAATCATTGGAAAATGAAAAAGAGCAATAAGAGCCATATAAGATTTAAACTTACAAATAAAGATAATAAATTATAGAATACAAGTTACCTTAACATACAAGACGTAATACCATAAGTCCACCAAAATCATAGCAGTTAATACAATCAACCAAATACAAAATGAGATTATAGCTATAAAAGCTAATGTATTCATATGCAAGTGCATATTAATAAATGAAGAATATAGGTTCAACTTTGACAAAAAAATTGTAAATTTTATATTTTAGTCATACGAGCCCTAAAAACATTAAACATTTCATTGCTCATGTTCTCCTGGAAAGCACTCCAAGCATTTGATGGTTCCATGGTTAATATGGAATTATTGTCCTCTTGAGGATTTGGTTGGTCAATTACATCAAATTCAAGACAATTGGGTTATCCATGTTGTCTTTTATAATGAGATTATGCAATAGACAGCAAGCAATTATATATCGATTTTGAGTTCGAATACGGTAATATGATGGACTTCTCAGTATTGCCTAACGCATTTTCAAGATCCCAAATATACGGTCAACGGCATTCCTAGTAGATGAATGTCGCATATTAAAGCACACTAGCGGAGATTTTGAATGTCTTCGTCCATTACGCAACTCACTAAGGTGATATCAATGTCCTCCATATGGGGCAAGGAAGCCTGTATCCCACATCAACTAGATAATAATTCCCTACATATAAAATGTTACAACTATAAACACAAGAAGTAAATTAAATTTGTATAATGCATAGCTTAAAATCATACCTTGAGGGACCTTGAAACCATTTGGTCTAGTGATTGCACCCCTTAACACCTACTGTCAGCGACAGACACTTCCCATCCCGGAAATACAAATATAAATTCACCATCTGGGGAGCAAATGTCTAGAACATTGGTGCTCATATCTCACTTAATTTCTATTCCGATACCTACCCTTTATTTCTACAGGTACCTGGACACTTCTGCGATTTCCATCAAGTGCACCAAGCTATTCATTAATCATTAAAATATAAATTTAACATGAACTATGAACACATGGGATTTTGGTTTACCTTAAACCACTTCCACCTCTCATCAGATTAATCTTCAAGAATTGGCTCTGGTGTTTTTAAATAGCTCACTCTGAAGACAAGACGGACAACTGCTTTTAAAATTACCTTAAAATACTCACTTATGGTTTCTTTTTATCTTCCAAACTCAAATTGAATAACTCTATTTTTCACTTGGTGATCAAGTATATGCAAGAAAATTGCAACTTGCTCGTCCACTAACGCATGTCCAGTTGATTTAAGACCAACTATAGTCTTTAATATACTACAAAGGAAAAAAAAATGTAGCTCAATACATTCTAATTTGGTTGAAACAAGTTATATCAATACAATGCACCATTTTCTTAAGGTGCCTTCTTTTCTGGTGAAAATTAAAGGTGTAAGATCAATCTTGTATTTGTCTACTGATATATGCAGCCACAGTAAACATCGTCTCAAGAAGCATTTTCTGAATAGCATAAATAATTATAAAGCAGCTGAACATTGTATGCTATATGACTTCCTGTCTATGTTCATCCATAATTAACTGTATCCAACATGGAAAAAGATCATTGGATATCAATAAACTAGATAGAAAACACATGTATGTATGTAACAGGTTTATGGATGTAGATACATGGTGAAAATCTCTCTTATTTATTTATGTGTGTTACTTTTGTACTCCCAGAGTCAACTTTTCCCTCTTTGTACAGGATATTAAATCAAAGAACATATTTTTTCTCCCAACTTTTAAATATATATTTCAGCTATTTTGGTTAAAGGAATTATTTTAATAAAATAATTAAACATGGCCATGATCCCCTTGCCACATCCTCAAGTTCTTGAAAGTAAAAGCACAAGAAATTTTAAATGGTACAATTCAGATCAGATTCGGTAAGTGTGTGTGTGTGTGTGTGTGTGTGAACTGTCCAACATGTTCGACCAGGTAAATAAAAAAAATCATGTACAGTGAGAGGGGGAAAAAGTTTTATGGAGAACATTACCTCACAGGCAACGACCGACACAGCACAGGAAAAAGAAGACGCGTCAACGAGAATGAGAAGAATGAAAATGGTAGGGTTTATGCTTATCTCATTAAAAAGGGTACTATATTAATTATAAAAAATTATAATAGTAATTATATTTTTCCACATGAATTACAAGATGCCTACATCCACGTTCATCAGTTGAACATCGCCACCACAATCTTCCAAGAAGAATCAGACTCATCAATGAAATATGGTTTCTAAAATTCAACTTGCATCTCCTGATTGAGGAAACATATTCCATGCACTAAGTGATAATAACAACCGAAAAGGAGGGAATTTTGCTTGGTGGAACGATGGAGGTGTTCAGCAATGAAAGATTTTGTTTTGAAGAGATTCTTCCAATCTTTGCACACACATCGAAATCGGACTAGGGATTCCATCGGCAGTCGCAGAAGAATGTCTCTGATAATTCTTTGAGAAAGATACGGTACTGAGTCATCCATTACTATTTGCTCCAGAATGATCCACTTGTATGAAGGGACATCACGGCCTCATAACCTTCCAAGTCTATTAAGGTAGGAACCTGAAGGCATATACTCCTGCAATCATATTTACAAGGTTTAGAGATAAGATTTTATTTGATAATATTTATAAGGTAGCCTATTAAACTTTTTAATGTTTTCCATATAAAACACGTTGCATCCATAGGCATTTTTATAAGATTAGGGTGAAATTTTAAATCTTGTTAAAAGACGAAAAGGACCATTACAGTTTCATCATATTATAACTATATATAAAAAATTTGAAAACAAATAAGAGTAGGGGGAACGGTAACTCACCAGATTTTGGGTCTCTTGTGCTCTTACAAAGAGTTGCTCAAAAGTCACAATGCATCACACAATTACACGAGAGAGGGAGATCATAGAAGAACTAAAATGGTTATGGAATGATTCACAGAAAATTGAGAGGCTCTTTATATAGGGATAGACAAGGCTATTTTAAAAAGGCAAAATATTTTATATCTTATTATTTTAAGATAGATATAGTACCCAAGCCTTAATATATCATTATCTCTCTATTATATCAATTTATGAGTTAATATATATAGTGTGTATTTAAATGCATTCAAATATCTATTATATATTTATAATATCATTTTATGAATTGAATCCTAATTTAATCCACTGATATAATATGAATTCGGATTAATTAGATTGAAATGTATGATCTGAATAAATGGCTTTGTTGACTCATAAATGGTTACGTTGTTATTGCAAGTTTTAAGGGTGAATAACATCAAATTTAGAAAATTAATCCCATCTTAATTGTTTGGGTTGAATTTTAATACAGCAAATATAATTATATATTTGGCAACTACCTCCGCATTATCCCTCACTCTTTATTCCCCAAAAGTGTGTGTTTTTATATATAGAAAATACTTTATTTTACGTATTTGATATTTGACAATATATATATATATATATATATATTTGCATGATTCAACTACCTCGCCAGTCACAACTTTATAATGATACAAATTCAAACGTGAGCATCCTTGAGGAGCAGTGGCACGAAGGTTGCCCTGGGGTGGTTTACAATGTTTATCATATTATAATTTTTATTATATAAATCAGCATTCAAAGAATAACACTTGGAATTTAAGATATTATTTTAATTATTTTTTAAATACTTAAAATAATTAAGAAATACAAATTCCTTAAAAAGTATTTAAATTATTTATTTGATCTTGTCTCTTTTAAATAAAAAATACTAAAAATATAAAATACTTGAAAAAAAATTAGTATTTGAGCACATATTTCTTAAATAAAAAGTATAATATACTTAGTAGTTGAAACGACAACTGCTTTTTTAAACGACATGCAGCTATGGTATATAGTAAAAATTATAAAAAAAAATACTATTAGAAAAAAAAAACCATTAACTTTAGCGTTGATTTGGATGACAGAGTAGCTGATAGACATATTATAAAAATTTATTGTAAAAGAGAATGTGATTTACAATAAAATAGTTTTTTTCAAAATCAAGATTTTAAAAAGAATGTGAGTATTTAGATAAAATCTAGATTTTACTCTAAAATTTAAAATTTGAAAATGGTTCCAAGTCAACCCTAAAAAGGATTGTATGCAACCTTTGTTTTGAAAAAAATGTGAGTATTTAGATAAAATCTAGATTTTACTCAAAAATTTAGGTTTTATTGTAAAATTAAAATTTTGAAAATGGTTCCAAATCAACCCTGTTGCTTATAAAAAATATAGAATATCTTATTGCCCAAATGCACAAATCATTAGATCCGATTAGGGGTGAGCAATGGGCGGGCGAGGCTGCCCCGTGGGGTAACCCGTGACCCGCCCGTTAGGGGACACACGGGTACGGGGCAGCCCCACCTTGTGGTACAACCCGTTTAGACCCGTACCAACGGGTACGGGCCTAAACGAGTGGACTGGCACGGGTAACGGGTTACCCGTGCCACCCAACCCGCTAGACAGAAAAGCAGAAAGCTTTCGGTCAACCAAAAAGTAACAACATACACTTAATAAAAACATCACACAATCACCATTTACTTGCTGAGATCTGCAAATCAATGTGGGGATTGTATTAAATCCTAGAGTAAGGGGGAAATATTCAAGAACCATAGAAGAGCAGCGAGCCAGCGACTGGATTGCAGGCGATTGGGTTGCAGCGACTGGGGAAACATTCAAGAACCACAAAACGCATGTATGAAGAATCTAACCTCACAAGCTCCTTTTGAAGAACAGCGACTGGGTTGCAAGCAATTGGTTTGAGGCGATTGCTCTTTTGCAGGTGATTGGTCATTTCGCTCGACTGCTCTTCAAAAGGAGCTTGAGGTTAGAGGCGATTGGTTTGCAGGCGACGGGCGACACTGGAGGCGATTGGCGACGGCGTGATGCTAAAAGGCTGGTGCTCGAGGCGATTGGCGACGCTTGTCGTTGATCGGTGCCTTCTCCTCACCGTTGTTGCCTCCGCCTCCGAAAACCTTCCTCATCGTTCTCTGGTGAGGTGGCGCCTCCTCCTTGGCGAGTTGCCGTCACCAGAGCTCAGCTAGCCAAACCATATTATCATGATGAGGGAGGAGGCGAGGGTTGCATCTGTGGGAGTGGGACTAAGGGAGGTGAAGGACGGGAGAAGCCACCGAGCCAGGAGTGTGGGTACTGGGTAGAATGATTGACGCTTGAACTTACCCAGTTATCCTTAAACTATCTAGAGAACCATTGAACTGAGCCAGAAGGGGATTGGGCCAAGCATTTGGACTGGAGCTTGCAAGATTTGGACCCTTCAAGACTTAGGACCATTGAACTCTTGAAATTTAAAAAAAAAAAAAAAGCTAAACGGGTATAATGGGCGGGAATGGGCACCCCGTGGGTGAACCCATGTCCCACCCAATTTAAGGGGCACCCCGCCCGTTGTGAACCCGCCCGTGACGGGATTCAAATAGGCGGGTTTACACGGGTTTGATAGTAACGGGTAGCGGGCGGGGCAGGTTTTCTTACTCATCCCTAGATCCGATTCTGATTGTTGATTGCTTATATTATATTATATTAGGGTAAAATTGCGTCCACAGCTATTTTGAGTGTTGATTGCTTTGAGGGCACATTTACGCTAAATTTTGCTATTTACATATATTTTCAAATGGGAGAATCCAGGGATGAAATATTCAAATTCACTTTTAATACAATTAAACTAAAGACCTCATTAAAAATTTTAAATCTTGTTAAAAGATGAAAAGACCCCGCTTGATCACATTATAACTATAGTTAGAACATTTGGAAACAAATAATAAATACATAAAAAGGGTAGGGGCCAATAACTCATCAAATTATGATTGTCGTTGCTATTGGATTTCCAGTGCTCTTAAAAAGAGTTGCTAAGAAAAGGGGATAATGGAAAAACTAAAATAGTTAAGGAATGATTCACAAAAAATAGAGGGAAACTCTTTATATAAGTATAGACAAGCCTCTTTTAGAAAGACAAAATATTTCTATCTTATCATTTTAAGATAGGTTATACTGTCAAATCCTTTAATATACCATTATCTCTCCAATTTATGCGCTAAAATATATATTTATAATATGCATTTAAATGCATTCAAATATATATTATATATTTATAATATAAATTATGGACTAAACCCTAATTTAATGGTTGCGTGATTGCTAAGTTTTAAGAGTGAATGGCATCAAATTTAAAAAATCAATTCTATCTTACTGGTTTGAGTTGAATTTTAATACATCAAATACAACTAGATATTAAACAACTACCTTCCCATTATCCCTCCCTCTTTATTCCGAAAAGTGTCTATATATATATAAAAAATATTTTATTTTACATATTTGATATTTCACCCTCATTATCCTAAATTAATTAATTTTACATGCTAAAATAATTTTTCAATTAACTCTTTGAATAAAATGATATTGTATAATTCTTTTTATAATATGTTGAGGATTGAAGTCCAATCTAGTTGAAACTTTAGAAAGACCACACACATTTGTTGAACTCTTGCCTTTTAAGTATCATGTCAGAAACAGGAACTTCGAATTCGAAAACGGATAAACCAAGTGCATTGTGTGCCTCCACTGACTCATATCGCCTTCAACCTCAATTTTTATGCACAAGATAAAGGATTTGCACAATCGTCTTAAAGGTATGTTCTTGATGTTTTAAACCAATCTACACAATTCATATCTTGCTTTATAACAAATCATCGCAAGTTTTCTAAAAAATTTAACAGTCATCATTAAACTAATATTAGTTGATATGCCTATTGAGAGAATAAATACTCTGATACACAAATCGTCTTAAATAGGAATTAAGAAAGGCTCTAATGCCATTATGAATTAACAAAGAGCTATGATACCATTTGATATGCTTATTGGAAATAGACAAATAGAATTTTAAAAAGCTTTGATACCATCATAAATTTAAAAAGAAAAAACTTTGATACCAAAATATTTGAACGAGTTCTATTAGATTCTTACCAATGCACAATTGTGTCTTTGCACATGTTACCCCTTTATATCAGTTGTCCCGTTATTAGCTCTGGAAAAATCAATTTAAAGCTATAAACATCTTCTTCATGTTGAGAAATGGATCAGCTTAAGGAAAATTGGTCAAAACTAATGTATAATTGTCCAAATAATATTACTAATGTAAGCATACTTACACATCATGATTAATAGCCGAAGCAAGTTTGAAACCTTTAAAAACAAATAATAAATGCATAAAAGGGTAGCAGCAGTAACTTACCATATTAAGAATGTCAATGCTATTGGGTTTTCAGTGTTCTTACAAAGAGTTGCTAAGAAAAGGGAGATAATGTAAGAACTAAAATAGTTAAGGAATGATTCGTAAAAAATAGAGGAAGGCTCTTTATATAAAGATAGACAAAACATCTTTTAGAAAGATAAAGTATTTATATATTATCATTACAAGATGGATTAAAAAAATATTTAAAAATGATAAGATATAAATATTTTATTTTACATATTTAAGATAGCTTAAATATGTAAAATAATATATATTGAAAATACCTAAATTTATATATTTGATATTTGACCCTCATTATCCGAAATTAATTAATATTACGTGTTAAAATAATTTTTCAATTAATTCTTTAAATAAAATGATATTGTACAATTCTTTAAATTAAGAAATGACTCTAATATCATTAGTAATTAAGAAAAAGTTTTGATACCATTTGACATGCTTATTAAAAAAGATAAAAGCAATTGTATAAAAACTATGATACCATTAGGAATTGAAAAAAAAAAAAAGAACTCTGATACCAAAATATTTGAACAAGTTTTATTAGATTCCTACCCAATTCACAACTGTGTCTCTACATATGTTACCCTTTCTCACCAGTTGTCATATTATTAGGTCTAGAAAAATCACTCCAAAGTTATAAACATCTTCAAGTTGAGAATGGGACCAAATTAAGTAAAATAGGTAAAAACTAATATAAAATCCTCCAAATAATATTATTAATGCAAGACATAATAAGTGTTGTTTAATCTTTGGTTTGACTAATACCAAAATAGCAAATGTTCCGTATATTCCAAATAAATTTAAGGTATACTTTTGATATTTTAAACCATTATACGTAGTTTATGTTTAACTTTATAATAAATTATCACGATCCTATGTAAGTTGTCTCAAAAATTTAACAGTCATGCGTTAAACTAATATTAATTGATATGTTTATTAAGAGAAACAGATAAACAGAATTAAGGAAGGCTATGATACAATTAAGAATTAAAAAAGGGTTTTAATATTATTAAGAATTAAGAAAGAGCTTTGATACCATTAAAAATTAAAAAAGAGCTTGAATATCATTAGGAATTATGAAAGAGTTCTGATAGGTATATTTAAAGAAACAGAGAAAAGGAATTAAAAAAAGTTCATTAAGAACTAGGAAAGATTTATGATATTATTTAATATGATTATTAGAAGAAATAGAGAAAAAAATTAAGAAAAGGCTCTGATACCATTAGAAATTTAAAAAAGGCTTTAATACTATAAAAAATTAAAAAAAAGCTCTAATACTAAAATAATGAAGCAATTTCTTACTAGAAAGTAGAAGGTTGAATTTATCATAATGAAGGGAGATTTTTTCGCCTGGAATAAAATGCCTGGAGATGCAAGGCAATTCTCTCTTTTGCCGCAGGATGTAAGCCAACTTCTTTTGTCGCGGGATGCCAATTTCTTCTTTTTCTGGAAGTGCATCTCCCACAATGATGGTTTACAACCACCATGCATGCAAAATATTTATAAATGAAAAGCTCTGATACCAAAAAATTTAAACAAATTTTATTAGATTTATACCCAGTTCACAAATGTGTAATTACACATGTTAACACTTACAGCCATATTGATTTGAAAAGTAATATTAAGCGTAAATTTATGTATGAACAAAGAATGGTGTGTAATTTGCAGCCTGACCAATAGAAAAATAATAGGTCCATCCTCATCTAATATTAATTGATATATTTATTGTAAAAAATAAATACTTTAATACCAAATTGTTTGATATCTTATATAAATCATCTTTAACTAGGAATTGAGAAATGACTCTAATATTATTTAATATCCTTATTGGGAGAAATATATAAAATGAACTTAAAAAAAGCTCTGATACCATTATAAATTAAGAAAGAACTCTGATACCAGATATTTGAATGAGTTTTATTAGATTCCTACATAATTTGATAAAGAATCTTACAAAATGATATGGAAGATCAAATAAACCAGCAATCACAAAACGTGACAAAACTAAAGTAAGAAAATCTAGCAATTATTCCATAATAGTGACTTGAGACATTTTTTTTTTCACTTTCTTGGCAATGTCTTAGCTTTGTCCCTCAATGTGTTAGGAATTTAAAAAAAAATTTAAAAAAGCTCTGATACTACTACAAATTAATAAAAAACTTTAAACCAGATATTTGAACAAATTTTATTAGATTCATATACAATTCGATGAAGGATCTTAAAAAGAAAGAACGGGTTTTATTAGAACTTTAAAAAAGAATTTCAAAAAAGCTCTGATACCATTAAGAATTTAAAATGAAAGAACTCTCGTATCAAAATATTTGAATGGGCTTTATTAGATGGCTGTTCATGCATATAACTTGGTGAAGGGAGCAGATAAAACAATGGAACTGTTTACTACCAGGAAGTAGAAGGTTGAAGCTACCACAATAGAAGGAGATTTTTCCGCCTGAAATAAAATGCCTCGAGAAGCTACTACAAGGGCGATTCCTTCTTTTGCTGCGGGATGCTAGCCAATGCATGGAATTCTTTTGCTGCGGGATACAAGCCAAGTTCTTCTTTTTTTTTTTGTAGTGCCTCTCCCACAACAGTGGTGTACAACCACTATGCATGCATGCATTAAGAGACAAAAAATGTATTATTTTTGTTCATTTATAAAGTAATATCCCTATTGTAATTAAAATAAATAAAATAAACAAAATAAAAACTATTAAATTTATAAATCTAAATGAATAAATTAGAAATAAATCCTGGTGATGAAGTCACAAATGAGTGATGTTTGCTTAAACTTGATTTAGTGGGAGTAAATCATTTAGAATGTGCATTCATCCGTGTGTAGAGTTGGAGGTGACTTTGGAGGAAGGAAGAGGGGATTGAGAAGGGAGAAAGGATTTGTTTGGAATAAAAGAGATGGTGGTGGCGACGGCCATTACAATGGTACCCCGTGACAAGACCTGCATAAAGGGGAATGCAGCAGATAGGAAGGAGCTGGAGAGGACTAGTAGAAGAGACGAGTCATAGCCACCACCTCGGCTTGTTTTTGATTTGTGTTGGTCAATTGAATAGACTAATGCTTTCTACTTTACTCAACCTAATTAACAGTTGTTTGAATGGATTATTTTCCGATCATTGGGGAACAAATATGTTCATATCTTCATAATTACTTGACTATTTTTTTTAATTAAGACATGGGTAATGCGATCATTACGCAGAACCCAAAGAATAAGCTGTACTATTAATGAGCCAGTTTGAAAATGCGGCAGAGAAGTATTTTTACGCAAGCTGAGGTAAATATGTAGAGGAGGTTATCCCGATTTGTAAAAAAATACTGTTAAACGTACGTTTGACTTTTCTAAACTTATCACAAACAAGCCCAACAACTTGGACCCAACCCAATTTATAGATACAATGAAATGACTATTTTCATATTCAGTAATGTATTGTTAATAACTTGTTAAGAGTGTACCCATCGTCTGTGGGTTCAACTGGCGAAGGTATTGGACACTCTTACCAAAGGGAGAGGGTTCGATACCTGGGAAGGTCACTTTGTTGTGGCTCCAGTCGCGGCGCTTGGGGAGGCATCCTAGCTCCTGGGTGCTTAGGTAAACGCTTGAAGGTAATTGACGGCTCGCCCTGCCCAACATTGGTATGACCTAAGAGGAAGGAAGATTTCGCCCTGCCCTTAGTTTGTGGGTGAGCCCGACCCCTGCTTAAAATTTTTAACTCAAAAACTTGTTAAGAGTGTGTGTGTGTGTGTGTGTGTATGTGTGTGTCGTGATCAAATCAATAGACTAGAAATTGGGTCCATTCCAGTAAACGAAGATGGGCCTACTAATATCAATTGATTAATGGTGCACAATTTTTCCAATCCCTTTTTTTGATGATATGGGAAACTCCATCAATTATGATAAGGATGATATGTAAGTTGCTTTTCTCTTTAATTATCAAGTGGTGTTACTGAGGAATTGTGACGTTTTCTTTCTAATTGTATCTGTTCAAAAAATTGTAAAAAATCAATATTTCAATATATGGTACAAATAAATCTCACTATGCATAAATCAAGAATAATATAACTCAGTTTCTTAGGCTTTGTAAAACACTAGAAACGGTGTTTAGTTCAAATAAATTCAAAAAAAAAATTTAACCACTTTAAATGCTGTTTTTAAAAAAAATATTACAGAAGAAAATTTTGTGAAAACTCTCTGTTTGAACATCTTATTGTCAATAAAATTGAGAATTAGAGTACCAATACTTTTTGTACAAAAACCTGTAAGGTATTTATGACCAAAGAAAAATTTAAATAGTAACTTTTCATCAATTTATATAATTTAAATTTTATTTAATTTAGACATTCTAAGTCTTTTTCAAACATAAAATGTACTTCGTTTTTCATTGGACAATACATATATACATATATATATATATATAATATCGATAGAGTGCTACATTATTCATAAAGTCGTACGTAATTAAAACACTTATGGTAATTGTTTTTTGGTAGAACCACATTATGATAATTTTAATACTATTGCTATAGGCTCACATTATATTATATGCACTTTTAGTCCTTACTTGATTAATACTGTAACGAGATCATTTAAGAAATATAATTATATGATAATAATCCATTTAGAGTATCACACTTTGACCATATACGTAATTATTAATGAAGACCCACCATACATTAATAATTTTGGTTGTTATGATAATTAATGATTCCAATTTGCAGGACATTTAGGGTCCATCACCAAGCTAAATTCAGCCACTAATTAAACCTTTTTTTCTATTAATTAAAGTTAAGAACACCATTTTAAAAGGGAAAACAAATTCAGGGACGACCTGAATTCTTTGCATTGAATTTAGACAATATATGATTTACTTATTTATTTATTCATTGATCATTTGATATAATCATATCATTCATTGAAAATGATTGTTTCAAATTAAATATGTGAATGTTTTTTGTTACGAAAAATTATGGGCAAGTGGGCACACCACCATGACATATTGCAAGGCCAATTAAGGGGTGAGGTCTCCTAAAGAGATATGTTCCATTCTCATCTCCCCCGACCTCGAATACAGGAGCGGATGGTTAAAGGGTAAGAGTCACATCCATTCATGCAAACCTCTATTGGTAAATATGTGAACGTTGATTCTAATAGACAAACAAAAAAGGAGCACTAGGCCCATTGAGGCCCATAAAATTGCACAAAAAACAAGATTGCATTTAGGTTGGTCTCATCAAATTGCCAACTTTTTTTTGTGTGAAATTTGAATAGGCAATACTAATGATTAGTTAGATTAAGTGGTAAGCGATTTGTTCCAGCTTAAGTAAGGGTTCGAGTTCGAGTCCTTATATATGCAGTAGCCACCATTGGGAGACTCGCCCACCATTTACAGGTGTGCGACGCAGGTCGGGTGCGGATTAGTCGGGGTGAAGCTCTGAAAACTGGGTGAGAAACAAAAAAATATGAATGGGCAATAAAAATTATTTTGGCGAGTAAGAATGCTTCTCATATTTTATCAGAACGTGAGTTAATCTTGTTATTGTCAATATTCAAATTCTTGCTGAATAGGTATCCACGATAATGCCCTAATTGTGTTTCAATAGGATTGTCTTCTATACATTGTTGTCAAACTTGTGAGTCGACTCTTCAAGATTACATTTTTATCTTACTTAATTATGCCAACTCGTTTTAAACTCATGTTAGCTATGAATTCATTTGAACTTACGGGTTCACTCACTAAGTTTACATTTTCTACCTTGCAAAAATGTATCAACTTGCTTTTAAATTCGTGATAATTTTTTTGAATTTGATTATGATCTTTGACTTCATATATGAATTTCATATAAATTGTTTTATTATATATGGTGAAATATAAATGTTGGTGGATTTAATTTCAATTATTTGGATTTGGAATAAATTTAAAATTTAAAACAAAAAAAAAAAGAAAAAAGAAAAAATGAGGAGGAAGCTGCTTTTGATAGATGGGCTACATAAAAGAAGAGGAAGCTTTTATGTTTGTTAATGGATTGTGGGACTTACCATACCATAGTGCCCTTTGACAATATTGATAATGATGTAGTGTGTGTGTGTGTGTGTGTGTGTGTGTGTGTGTGTATTATTGACGTTTTCTTTTTATCTGTTTTGGGATAAAATTAAATTTGTGGAATGACATGATTGCGTTGTTTCTAAGCTGACTCTAAGAAATTTAAGATTGAAGAACATTTTATTTTTCTTCGAAAAAAAAAAGTCTTGGTTGAGATATGGGTGGGTAAGAATCCAAAAAAAAAAGGTTGGAACCAAAGATGGAAAGTTAAAAAGATCTGTCTGATGATAAAATAATAGTTAAATTTTCTTTCATTTTAATTGGAAGAAAATGACAATTAATGAAAATAAACTTAGACAGTCCAATAGATTTAGATAGTTCAAATGTGTTAGACGAAATTTTTTTATTACATATAAAAATCTAGACTCTATATCTAACTGAATTAGAATTGTGTTTTGCATTTATAATTTTGTATAATTCAATTCAAAATTCAAAATAATCTGGATTGAACTTTTTATTTTTGATATTGATGATATATATTGGTCAAAATTGAATAATCATTTTCTTATTGTTAGATTCTCAAATTCTAATTTACTTAAAAACTTCACACATATAAATGATCTCATCAACAACAAAAGGAAAATATTCCCTTGAGCTTATAACATAGACTTCTAGGGTTTACTTCCCAACTAAGGATATGTCTTATTCACTATATCAACTTCAAGCATAACATTCCCAATTGGAACAAAGATTCTTTGTTGTTGCTTGTAGGTATATAGTGGCATTAATAGTTATAGTGGTCACATCATATCAAGGATATAATAGTAAGACAACCATTAATGGAATATATGAGAATTTAAAATAGTATTACATTGGATTTTTTAATATAAGAATTAGATGCATAATTTAAGTATATTAATAACATTAATTAGTTAAGTTGATTATTTGTAAAAAAATATGAATTTATTTTCCTAAAATACATATTTTAAGTATGACTACTTTTAGCTGTTATTATCAGTATTTAATAAGTTAAAGTTGGTGCTTGTAATTGAAATATTGTTATTGATATGCAATAAAATAATTTAACTGAAATTAGTTGTCATTATCATTTCTTTAAAAATTAAGGGCAGTTCGAATTTTTAACAAAATATTTTTAATGGTGTCAGCAATTGGATGAAAGTGTAGATTTTCAAAAGGGTTAAATTTGATAAAATGAAACAAAATTTAAGTGATCAAAGGTTTTGTGTGTTCAAAACTTATGATCGAAGAATTTTCCATCTCATTAGCCACCCAATAACATTTTCCCATATTTTTATTTTAATAATATAATTTTTCCATTATTAATATAAAATTCAATTACAAATTGAATTCTATATTGAACACGGAGCAAAGTATAACTAAATCCCTTTCTTCTAGGATGAAGGTTGTTCCAGACAAACAAAAAGTGCTTTCTTCACTTAATAAAAAAGTTGCTTATCATTATACTTTCCAGGGTAGGCCACAATTTTTTAGGTCAAGCAATGAAAAATAAAGTAAATAATAATAGACAGCGACTCCTAAATTTTAATACCAATTTAAATATTGAAATTACTTCCTGTACTTTTCAAAATCATTAAATTATTATAAACCTAAAAAATTATACCGTGAAGTTACAATTCGAAAATTAACGTTGAATGTAAAAATATTAACAATAACGCTAATCCTTAATCATTTTTGTTTTTTTAATATTAATTAATATAATTTATATGGGTTTCCTCCAACAATCCAACTTTTTATAATAACGTAAGATGCTTTGGATTGTTTGTGCATCGCCTCTTTTTACGAGTCCTCTTGTGTGAGAATCTGCTTTGAACAAGTGAGATGACTAAAGGCAACAATGTTGAAATTGTTGAATTATTTTGAAAGTGATAAAAAAAAAGATGAAGAAAAGAAATTCCTCTTTTTCTTCTCTTTTGTTTATTGAACGAACTTGCCCTTTCACTTCCCACTTTGGCCACTTTAAGCTCCAACGTTATTCCAAAAAGACCACACTTCTTGACCAACAGATGCTATATATCATATATGTAAATTAATATATTATCTTTATATATTTCTTATTTAATTAATTTTTCTTAAATTAAGATGTTAAGTTTGAGTACACTGCTTTTTCTATTAATCTTAATTAAAATGATACCATTGTGCTTGTATCAAAGGTTGAATTGAATTACCAACATATGGTTGATCTAATAGTCTTTGGCCGTACTAAATTCATTTAGGTCTCGAGTTCAAGTTTTAGAATAAAACACATGCATTAAGGGGTAGCTATGGATTTAAAACAGAATTAATCTATTTTCAAATATTTGATAATAGAATTAAAAAAAACGTCGGATATACCATAGACTGGTATAAAAAAAGATTGACTTGAATTACTAACTATATATGATCATCGGTTAAGAAAAAAGAATTATTTAAATATGATCTTAATTTTTAATTATTATTTTTAAATAGTAATATTTTTAAGTGAATAATACTACATTCAATCCTTAATATAAGAGCCAGCTGGGTTTTTTAGGGTAAATTATAAAAGCTAATTAATTGATATATTTACATTTTTAAACCAATTTTTTGATTTATAAATCAATATATAATCTAATTATACATATAAATATTTTAGAATATATATTATAATTAAGTAATTTAATTAGCCTTTTCAATCTTTCAAAAAAAAATCAACTACATATTATATTAAGGATCGGGGTAATAAGATTTTAAAATGATAAAAAGAGTAAAATCATAATTGGTTAGATATCAAGGATGAGATTGATTTACTTGTATTTGTAGATGATCAAAGAGTTCAAATATGTGTCCAATACCATAGATAGTTGAGATGAGATATATATATATATATATGTATGCATAATGGTCCCTGTAGTTAATCATTATTGAATGAAAGCCACTGTATGATTTGTGGAGATGGTCCCAAATCTTCTTGTGGATGGCATAGTGATCCCCCACTTCCAAAAGCATACCAAAACACACTATTCCCTAACTGAGAATGACAATACCAAAATCCAAATCCCTTTCTGGTTCCATTATTATTTTTATTCTGTGCTTCTTCCCAATTATATATATGTAGTTGCTGGAGAATTTTCTTTCTTATAGTAGCTATATGTGCATATATATATATATATATTAAATTAATCTTCGATATTTACATATACCTACCAAATGTGATGAGGGGCAAGATCTCTAACTATGCAACTCTTGGACCTCAAAATCCAAAAATAAATAAATAAATGAAATTTTCCTATATAAGCTTTGGCAATTAAGGTTTAACTTCACTTTTAAAGAACAAAAATTGATGAAGTAACTTCTAGGGTTTGATAGATTTGAAGTTCACAACCCTATATCTAATGCAAACATGATTTGATAAACTTCAATTTAAAGTCATAAGCAGTTTTGAGAAATATGAAATTTTAAATATACATGCATGCATCTTGATACTTGAGCCAAAATGTGGTACTCCCTCTGTTTTTAATATAAATGCTATCTTGGAGAAAGGAAATGTTCTTATTCATGCTTATATTGACATGTACAGAAGGAATACATATATATACACAGAGACATCCGAAATTATCTCCCACAGTCACAGCTACAATCATGCACTCATATCAGCATAATATCTGCATAATAATGGCAGATGTCCGAAATTATATTCATCACATAATTATCATCAATTTAATTGATATTCTCTAACACCCCCCCTCAAGTTGGTGCTTGGTAACCATGCCCAACTTGCCAACTGCTACTTGAAAATCTTGAGTAGAGACTGCTTTAGTAAGTATATCTGCAAGCTGTACACTTGATCTAACAAAAGGAAACTTGATGATTCCGCGATCTAGCTTTTCTCGTAAGAAGTGCCGATCGACTTCAATATGCTTTGTTCGGTCATGTTGCACTGGGTTTTGAGCTATTTGTATTGTAGCCTTGTTATCACAGTACAGATTCATAGGCCCCTTCTGGTTGTATCCTATTTCTTTGAGTAAGCTTTTTATCCAGAGTAGTTCACATACTCCATGAGCCATTCCACGGAATTCAGCTTCTGCACTTGACCTCGATACAACTTTCTGCCTCTTACTTCGCCAAGAAACAAGATTTCCTACTACAAAGGTGAAATAACTAGATGTTGATCTTCGGGTGGTTTGATCTCCAGCCCAGTCCGAGTCAGTATACCCTTTTATCTCTACCTTGTCTTCATCATCATGTATGTCACCATCTGCATATCCTTCTATGATCAGATTTCCATTCTTGGAAAATAGTAGTCCCATGCTCGGAGTAGTTTTCAAATATCTTAGAATCCGAGTTACTGCATTCATATGTTCTTCACATGGAGCATGCATGAACTGACTTACTACACTTACTGAATAGGCTAGGTCAGGGCGTGTATGCGCCAAGTATATCAATCTCCTTACAAGTCGCTGGTACGTATCTTTATTCGTTGGAATTTGGTCTGGAAGTATTTCAAGCTTATGATTCATTTCCATGGGTGTTTATATGGGCTTACACTCCAGCATTCCAGTTTCTGCTAGTAAATCCAATATGTATTTTCTTTGTGACAGGAAAATGCCCTGTTCCGTGCGTTGAACTTCTATGCCGAGGAAGTATTGCAATTGGCCCAGATCCTTCATTTTAAATTTTCTCTTAAGTTGCTCCTCCAAATCATTTATTCCCTTTTCATCGTTTCCTGTAATTATCATATCATCCACGTAGACCAGCATCATTGTAATCTTACCAGCTCTTCGTCTAATAAAGAGGGTATAATCTGCATTGCTTTGTTTATACCTGAGGTTCTTCATTGTGGTCGTGAGTTTCCCGAACCAAGCTCGTGGGCTTTGCTTAAGCCCATATAGTGACTTTCTCAATCTACACACTTTACCTCCACATTCTTCTGGGCACATCAAGCCTGAGGGCATATTCATATAGACTTCCTCGTCTAGCTCTCCGTTCAAGAAGGCCTTTTTCACATCCATCTGAAAGAGATCCCATCCCTGATTTGCAGCAAGTGATATCAAAATTCTGATTGTGTTCATCTTAGCGAAAGGTGCAAATGTTTCCTCATAATCTATCCCATATTCTTGCGTATATTCTCGAGCTACAAGTCTAGCTTTATAGCTATCCAAACTTCCATCTGCCTTGAGTTTTAAGGTAAACACCCATTTGCACCCGATGAGTTTCTTTCCTTCTGGTAGGTTTACCACATCTCACGTTCCATTCTTCTTCAATGCATTTAGCTCTTCATTCATGGCTGTAACCCATTCTGGATATTGCATTGCCTCTTCTGCATTTCTTGGAATCATAATGCTTGCCACGGTGGACAGTGCTTGTGACTGGGTGCGTACTGGCTTCACATTGTTCAAAATTGGGTATTTGCCTTTTGCATGTATATCGGGGTCATATATCTTACATGGCACACCCTTAGTAGCTCTTGTGGAAATCCTTTGTAGTATATTCTCGTCATCGCCATCATTATTCATTATAGACCCATCTTCAGTTACTACAGGAACTTGTTTTGATGGTACATGAGTACTGGGGACGTCATTCTGAGGATCTAATGGCTGTGGCATATGAGTCTCTAGAGTATCATCTTCTGACTCATTAAGAATTATTTGGCTTGTATCGCCAATATTTTCAGTATTGTCGCTATCTTCATTATCATGCAGGTTTTTGTCGCAATCTTCATTATGGGTATATAATTCATCAAGGCTTGTAGCTAATTCTTCGTAAATCTTCTCTTTATCCTTGTTCACAACCTTCTCCCCCTGAAGAGAAGTTTCTGGTGCAAAGTGCGGGGATGTTTCCATGAACGAAACATCTAAGGAGGTATAAAGTTTTTTATGGACTGGATCATAGCAACGGTAACCCTTTTGAATGTCCGTGTAACCTAAAACACACACTTACGAGCTCTGTGATCCAGTTTTCCTTGCAATTCTTTTGGTATATGCACATAGGCTATGCATCCAAACACACGTGGTTCTAGATTAGGAGTGTGAGGCATCGAGACATGAGAGTATAGGGTACTCAATGGAGTTTGGAATCCCAGTACACTGGATGGCACACGATTGACTAGGTAAGCTGCTGATTTAACAGCCTCACCCCAATACATACGAGGTACATTCATTCCAAATAATGAGGCTCGAACAATATCTAGCAGTTGTCTATTACGTCTTTCTGCCAATCCTTTTTGTTGCGGAGTATATACACACGACATTTGATGTTTGATTCCCTCTTGCTTTAGGTAATTTTCAAACGCTGCATTCCTATACTCAGTGCCATTATCCGTTTGCATAATGCCAATATTTTGCCTGTATTGATTTCGCACTTGTTTATGGAATTCCTGAAAGACACCAAAGGCTTCCCTTTTCGTTTTTAGTAGTGAGATCCAGATCATGCGAGTGCATTCGTCAATAAACATAATAAAGTAGTGTGCATTAGAAGGAGTCAGAATTTTTGCAGTTCCCCAGATATCCGAATGAACGACCATGAAGGGAATGGTACTTTTATTCAAACTAGGAGCATAAGAAATTCGATGGTTTTTGGCAAGTTCACAAGTTTCACAATGCAAATCAGAAATGATTACATTCTTAAATAAATCTGGCTTCAACTTCTTCAGGTATCCAAAGGATAAGTGGCCGAGACGTGTATGCCATAACCACATTTCATCTGTTCCGATTTTTTTCTAGGTAATGCATGCACGTTCCTGTATCCACTCTGTCGATTCTTTGGCTTCGAAGTAGTACAGGTTCCCTCGCCTAATACCATAGCCAAGAATCCTCCTGGTAGGGATGTCCTGAAAGACACTGAAGGTAGGCCAAAAGGTTACAGTACAATATAGTGTCTTAGTGATTTGACTAATAGACATCAGGTTGTACTTGAGAGAGGGAACTATGAGCACTGTGTCTAGCAAAATACTATTAGAAAGGGAGCAAGAACCTCTCCCTTAATCTTTGATTCACTACCATTGGCAGTAGTAACATGAGATTTCATATGTGGGTGAATAATATCTAAATCTTCTACATAATTTGAAATATGGTCAGTTGCACCTGAATCGATAAATCCACTGCCAAGGAGATTTAGAGGTGTGAGGCTTACCAGATTTACCTTGGTGTACCATGTTAGCCTGAGGTTGTTCATTACCAGTTTCAAGCTCAGACCTTTCCTCAGTACTAGTGTGCATTGCCTTGCTTCCCACTCTACATCGAGGTTTCTTGGTAAAGTCCCACCATTCTGGGTATCCAACAATCTCATAACATCGCTGTTTTGAATGTCCTATCTCACCACAATGGGCACAAGTCAAGAGCTCAGACTTACGGTTCCTTGTTGGTTTGTGATTTCCATATGCTTGTTTTGTGGCCAGGATTGTACTCTCAGATGACGCTCGGGCACCATCCATTACTTGCTTCTGTTGGTATTCTCTCCAAACGTATGCATATGTTCTCTCAAGGTCAAGTCTAGTTTCCTTGCGTAGTATTTCTCCTCGGACTTGTTCAAAATCTGGATCCAAACCTGCGAGAAATATATGCACCCTGAGACGAGCCATTGCTGTATTCATCTGTACCACTTCGGCTTTTCCCTTGTACCACTTCGGAGAAATATATGTTCTCTCAAGGTCAAGTCTACTGTGTTTGCCTGTTCCCTTGTCCGGACATCGATCTCTTGAAAAATCGAGATTAACTCGTTGTAGTAGGCAGATAGGGAACGTCCGTTCTGTCTTGTTGTGAATGAGCGTTGATTTAATTCAAACAGTATTGTTTCGTCCGAGTCGTCGTAAAACGTTCGTGCAAGGGCTTCCCAGATTTCTTTTGCTGGTGGTAGACATATAAATCTTTGCATTAGAGTAGGACTCATCGCATCTATGAGCCAGCTACGAACCCTATTATTTTCCGTCACCCATGCTGCGTAAAGTGGATCGTTTATGTCTGGTTTCTTCGTTTCTCCCGTTAGGTGTCCTCCTTTGTTCGGTGCTAAAATCCGCATCTCCATTAGTTGGGACCACAGAGAGTAGTTTGTTTCATCCAGTATGAGAGTTACTGGAAAGGATGAATTTTCCTTGTTCACAATGATCGTCCCAGTGTTTCCATCCGTACGGTTCTTCGAGTTGTCTTCCGCCATTGCTCTCGTCGTCTAGGATTGCGAGATTGCAATCTGTCAAACCTGCTCTGATACCATGCTATCTTGGAGAAAGGAAATGTTCTTATTCATGCTTATATTGACATGTACAGAAGGAATACATATATATACACAGAGACGTCCAAAATTATCTCCCACAGTCACAGCTACAATCATGCACTCATATCAGCATAATATCTGCATAATAATGGCAGATGTCCGAAATTATATTCATCACATAATTATCATCAATTTAATTGATATTCTCTAACAATAAATGTTAGATATAAAATTCACTTTTACTTTAAATATAAAACTTAAGTTTACTTTATTTCTCAAATTTATATGCTTTTTCCTCGTTGTATCAATCCCTATTCATTGCATATATTAATGGGTTTCATTGAAAAGTGTGGAGACTTATAATAGAGAAAACTATATGCTACATCCGGTCTTTAACATGAGAGTAATTTAAATTTTATTTAAAAGATTAAAAAAGTTAAATATATTACTAAAAAGATATCTATTTATATGCATCATTATATTATATATCATTTATAAGTCAAAAAATTAGGGTACAAACAAATGATGGCCCCATTTGTCTGAACTTATGAGGAGCGAAATATACGTTCAACAGTGTTTTTCCACAAAAAGAGATAATCTCATTTACATATTTATCTCGATTTACGTAAAAGTACTTTTCTATCTCATTTCCAAATGAACCCGGTAAATATAAACACTTTTACATCATGTATCTAATTTCATTAATCTTTCTAAAAAAAGTTAACTGATTTTTATATTAAAAATCATGGGCATTAGCTCTTTGTAACATTAATGTCATTTTTGCCCCATGTTTAAGGTTTATAATGGTTTTATATCTTTGAAAAGTATATATTGTCGAGAGTAATTTAAGTAAAAGTTATTGGGTCCGTTTAGGAAAGCGGTAGAGAAATACTTTTACGTAAACTAAGGTAAATACATTGATGAGATTATCTCAAAAAAATACTGCTAAATATGCGTTTGATTTTTTTAAGCATTGTCACAAACGGATCATTTGTTTTATTTATTTACCTATTTATATTTATATTTGTAGTTTTGAGTTTAGCAATAATGATTGTTAGCGTACGAGCATATGCATGGTCATAGTCGAGGCTGATAACACCCGTACACGTGGCGCAGGATAAGATGATACATTCAAAAAAGTGGGTCCCAATCCCAAATTTTCATGCGGCTTGGACGCCGTGGAGTATAAATCATCCCCCGCGTCTGTGTTTCCAACGGATAAAATTAATGCTCCACAATCCATTTTTTAATGAAAATATAACTATGGTTTTGTATGAGTTAAGGAATAACTTTAGATAATCACTATTTTTATAATATTTATTTTACCAAATTTATTTTTTATTCAAAAAAATTTACAGAATATTTGGTCAGTTGGGACTTAATGGTTTATCAAGGCAAATCATATATTCAATTTTTTAAAAAAACGTTTATAAAAATATTTACATGGCACTCATCACCTGTAATGTGATTTTTTTACTAGACACAGACGGAACTAATGGAGATAATTTTATGCAAGACATTATCATGCACTAACTGTTAGAATATATCTCAAACTTAGATTCAAACTTTGAAAGGGATTATCACATTCCATTAAACTTTTACAATCTGCTGATTGATTTTTTTAAACTAATGAGGTTAGAGATAACGGAAAAGGATAATCCAATCATAATGTAACGAAGTAAATTTCAAATCATCGTTGGGAGGGAACTGGTTTTCTTACCGGAAGAGCCAACAAGTTCTAAATCATATAAATTTAATTTACAATTATCCAAATCTAACTCTTTTAAAAATTAGATTTTTTAAAAAAAATCCATTCATTTAGAAAAATATTAGTCATGATATTATCTTTATTTTACATTCCATACCCATTAAAATAATATTTTGAAAATACAGACTTTTAAGAAATCAGATATAGATCGTTTACACTAATATAAACAATTTATATTCAATTAATTCTCTTTAATAAACACTTTGACTTAGTAGAAAAATGGACTCCTCGGTATTCATCATTACGAATAAAAATAATTTAAATAGGATTATCTTTTAGTTTGAGTTCTTTTTTTTTAAATCCATACTTTTTTTTGCTAATGGGGTCCGTTTGGAAAAGCGGTGGAGAAGTACTTATGGACTTATTCACACAAGTCGAGACAAATATGTGGAGGAGATTATCTCATTTTACAGAAAAATATTGTTGAATATGCTTATGGCTATAAGCTAAGCGTTGTCACCACCATCCGTTACATGAGAATTATCACAAGCACGCGCATACGTACGTTCCCACCTAGAACGAAAATAATGTCGCCTTAGGTAGACCGTACACCTACTCTTTGTCAAAGACAATCAATTTCCTTTGATTAGTTTTTCTTTTTTTAAAAGACACATAGTCAAACTTGTAAACTACGTAAAGCTGAATATACATACATATATATATATATATCAATTATTGATTGAAGACGTGGGGAACTTACCGACATCCCACAGTGTCAATTAGAAGAAATATTTATATAATTTAAAAGTATTAGATCATTTATGTTCCATTCAATGAAAATTTTTTTAAGTATCCTCTATTCTAGATTTCATATCTGAGAATTTTCTTCTAATTATTTCTCTTTTACCATAAAACATTATAATAGATATTTATTATGGGAAAAAAGAAATAATTATGAGAAATTTATAGGATATAAGAATCACAATAGAAGATATTTGAGACGTTTTAATTGGGTAGAGTATGAAGTATGTAAGTATTTATGTTCAATTAAAGCGTAACTTGCCCATCATTCATCATCAATAGATTATTAACATATTTCACGATTTCATCATTCCTTTTATACATTTTGGGTTTTGCAACATTAATTTAATAATAATTGATTTAGAGAAACCAAATGTGGCCACGTCAGTGTCATAATTTTTATTTTTTTATATTAGAAAATTTAGGTTGAGTTCATTGTATCTAAGTTCTTTAATCACATATGGATATAAATTTTATTTTTATGAAGATGTAAACTTACATGAGAATATTTTAAAATTAGAATCCATGACTAGGTATAATTAAAGAACTTAATCAATAGATATAAGAAATTTGACCTAGATATATATAGTGCTTGTTTGGTTTGCACGTTCAAATCATGTTGCACATAAGTTCAAATAAAACTCCTCTCATATACTTACTTTGAAATCCGTAAAAGCACTATCCCAACGGATTTCCAAGCACTCGCATACTCCTTTTTTGTATACTGTTCCGTCCACGTTAAAAATTATTTCAACTAATTCATAGCAATTAAGAAATAAGAATTTAAATGTAAATATTTCTTCAATAAGAATTTGAACATATATATTATTTAGATATATATTCTTTTATTGGAGGCAATTCTATATTCGAGATATTGTTAGGTTTTAAATGTAAATATTTCTTTAATAAGAATTTGAACATTGGTTCATCACATCATAAGTGATACATTTGATTTTTTTTATAATAAGGCAAGATTATATTAAAAAAATAATCGAGTACACTACAAAGTAATCATGTAATCCTATTTATAAATCATTTTTAACATGTTTTACATAAGTTAAGGAAAACCTTAAACTCATTAGCTCTACCTTAAAATTTAACAACTTTATAACTTTATTTCTGTTTAATTTACATTATACAAATGAGAATAGAGCCAACATAATAATTAATGAAAGATAAAGTTGTAACTTTCATATGAAAAATTCAAAGATGGGACAAAAAAATATATTCATTTCTCTCCTCTATGAATAAAAAGATTCTATTCAGAAAACTATACTCCCCCATTATATTACTACAAAGAATTTATATATTTAAAGTCATATGCAGTATTATAGATGAAAAGATGAGGGAAGCGGTTCGATGTTCAAATGATTGGATATTCTCACCAAAGAGGTATTCAATTCCCATAGACATCATCACGTTTGAGGAGACATCTTTAAAGTCAAGGCCTATCATCCTAAATTAATTGACCAAAAGGGCTTTAAATTTTAGCTGTCTTAGTTTTGTTTCCTAAAATTTTATTGCAAAAAAAAAAAAGACAGGAGAGACACTTACTTGGACTTTTTTGTTGGAGCGTTTGAAAAAGCCTAACGCACATTTGATAGAGTTTTTCTGTAAAACAAGATAATCTCATTCACATATTTACCTCGACTTGCATAAAAGTACTTCTATACTGCGTTCCCAAACAGGCACATTTACGATCCTGACATTTCATGGAGAAGGTTTTAATAAAGGTATATTTAAAAAGTTTAAAATAATTAAACATATTAATGATCTTTCTTAATTTGCATAATAAAATGTGACAAATAAAAAGGAAATGCGACAAGTAGTAAGTCATCTTGTTAAGTTATCTGTATGTTTGAGAATTTATTGAAAGAATTATTTCACACAAACCAATGTAAGTATAATGTGAAAAGAGTTTTGCTCAATTTGCGTAAACGTTATTTCCAATATAATTACCAAACATGCACTATGTCTACAATATATAATGTCAAAATTTTCAAACTTCCAGCAAGAATTGTCTGTATATGAAATGATCTACTAGGAAATCCCACTTTTCGTGTGTAAGAAATAATGAAATTCATTTTTCAGATGTCAAAATATCTCCTTGCAACTTGATGGAATTGTGATTTTAATGCATGTAATTTTAAATCATCCTTTAAATTTCTACAATTATAAAGATTTAGTTTGAAAGCAACGATGTTAAATTTTAGTTAGTTAACATCATCACATATAAATATCAAAATCAAAATTCATTAAAAATATATGAATTAAAATCAATACTTGTTAAAAGCATAAAGATTCATACCACATTTTTAACAATTTCGGTCTTAGCATATATTAACTCAAATCAAATTTATAAAATTGTAAGGATAAAAAATCAGATTCTAAATATACACGAACGGAAATTAAAATTGGATCAACATCTCCAAAACTGACGTTAACCCAAATATCTGAAATCATCCAATTAAATACGATACCTTGTCTATTATAAAATTCAAGAAACAAAGTAATTATATATATGTATATCAAATCACATCAGATTAACAAAGACGTTCATCAATGATTGATGAATATGTATTGGTTGAGACGTTAGAGAAATGTATTTGTATATGATATGCATGTTGATCAGTTTCTAACATTACTACATATTTGATCGTCGTCGTGTAAGACCAGAAACCCAAATCAATCAATTAGCGTACAATAATTCAAACCATAAATTAAGCTTATAATCAAAGTGTTCACATTGACTCTTAATTATAATGCGCCTAATCACATCGGCAGTGACATTAGTTTGACTAATCATTCCGTAAAAATGAAGTTTGATTGATTAAGGAGCATGGTGACATTGAATATAAACAACATTCTCTATCATAGGGTCAGTTCTAATTACAAGCAAGCATTCGGCAAAATTATATGCATTTTTTTATTTTTACCCCAATTAATTATATGCATATTTCTGTAAAATGAGATAATCTCCTTCACACATTTACGATCCCGTCATTTCACGGAGAAGGTTTTAATAAAGGTATATTTAAAAAGTTTAAAATAAACATATTAATTATCTTTCTTAATTTGCACAGTAAAATGTGACAAATAAAAAGGAAATGCGGCAATAATCAAGTCATCTTGTTAAGTTATGTGTATGTTTGGGAATTCATTAGGAGAATTATTTCACACAAATTAATGTAAGTATAATGTGAGAAGAGATTTACCTCGACTTGCGTAAACGTTATTTCCAACATAATTGCCAAATGCACCATATCTACAATATATAATGTCAAAATTTTCGAAACTTCCTGCAAGAATTGTCTGCATATGAAATGATCTACTAGGAAATCCCACTTTCCTTGTGTAAGAAATAATGAAATTCATTTCTCAGATGTCAAAATATCTCCTTGCAACTTGATGGAATTGTGATTTTAACGCATGTAATTTTAAATCATCCTTTAAATTTCTATAATTATAAAGATTTAGTTTGAAAGTAACAATGTTAAATTTTAGTTAGTTAACATCACACATAAATATCAAAATCAAAATTCAATTAAAATCAATACTCGTTAAAAGCATAAAGATTCACACCACACTTTTAACAATTTTGGTCTTAGCATATATTAACTCAAATCAAATTTACATGCATTTTTTCATTTTTATCCCAATTAATTATACGCATATTTCAACTATATTCTTACTCATTCCCTCTCTTCATATTTTCTTCTCATTATTTCTCATACTTATTATTTCATATTTATTGATTTTAACCAATAACTCGTTTTATGTAATTTGGAAGTTATTGTTTATAAAGAGAGATGAATAAATACCTTTAAACAATAAAATTTTCAGCAATGTGAAAATTTTCAGCAATTCTTCTTTAGTAGTTTGTTTATTATCATAACTTATTGTGATTTGTGAAGGTAGTAATTAAATGAGGGGCTTCCAAGGTTGAACAAATGAGCCAAAAGGTTGTTGGCAAAAAAAAAAACAAAAAAAGAAATACAAGACCCCATGTGATATATCATTAACAGATACATTAAAAATAATAATAATAATAATAATAATAATAATAATAATAATAATAATACCTGTCAATTATTAGATGGGCAACTTTTTGTTCAACTTGTCGATCACTCAAGTTGGTACGGTTGGTAAATGGTTGTTGTAAGTGTAAATGCTTGTTTAGAAGTTCTTTTGAGAATAACTTTTACGGATTTCGAGGTAAAACTTAGATTTTGAAGAATAAATTTTAGAGAATAGCTTTTACGGATTCCGAGAAAAAATCTAATATTTAAAAGGTGATTGTGTTTGAAAAGTTATTGCTGTTACGAATTCCAAAGTAAAACATATATGGGAAAGATGAAAGAAAAAGAAAAGTATGAAAGAGAAAATTTATTAGAATAGGGGGTATGATTTAATAAAAAATAGCCTTTTCTTTTAAAATCTAAGTTTCAAACCAATGTTTTGTATCCAAAATAGCTTTTCTGAAAAATGTAACTACTTAAACAAAAATATAGTTTTTTTTTTTGTAAAATTTAGGTTTTGAAATTGAACCTAGGTTTTATGAAGAAAAACTAAACAAGCTATAAATCTCATTGTTGATATGAAATTATTAATGAACAATATATAAATAATATATAAGTAACAAAAAGTAGCATGATCCTCACACGATAAAAGAAAATTATTCCTTTTATGCAAGTTACCAAGAGTGTGCCTAAATCATACATAAGGTTTATATTTATGTGCCAATATTTAAAAATAGGACATATTACTGCTGTGATCGGAGAATTTTTATAAAGAATTTGACTTAAGGTTTTTATGTTATATTAATGATGTTAAAATTTGTGTTAAAAGCTGGCAAAAAAATTGTTAAATAATACCATGGTTTGGTAAAAGGGGAAATTACTTAAAAATATTTATTTAAAAATTTTATTAGTAACCTCATATGTGGTTTTTTTTTTAATTATAGCTACATTATAATTGAGTCAGATCAACCAATATTGGATTCAATTGAGATAACTTTTAAAAAGATGCTTTTTGCATTCATAGAAATTCCAATTTGAGGCATTATGCTTAGGGATGGGAATAGGTCAGGCCCCTATCAGGCAGCCTACGGCCTGGTCTGTTTAAGACTTTGTTTAGCCTGGCCTATTTATTAAAAAAGTCAGGTTAAGGCCTATTTAAATGTCTAATTGTATAAATAGGCCAGGCCTAGTTTTTTAAAGCCTGGCCTATAAGCCTTTTAAACTGACCTGTTTATATATAAAATAAATATAATTATTTTTATAGGATGCAAATAACACTTTTTGTATTTTTTAAATCCAAATGTTTATATTAAGTACTTACATCCAATAAAAATAGTAGGCTTTAAGCCTACCTTGAGGCATTTTAAAGGTGTACAATAGTAGGTTTAATACTTACTTTAAAGCATTTTTAGAGGTCTACATTATATTTAGGCCTCTAAAAAGGCTTCAGGCCTTTCAAAGGCTTAGGCCTGAGCCTAAAAAAAAGCCTACATTCAGGCTCAAACCCAGGCTCAACGTTGTCATTACAGGCTCAGGCATATTTAATCAAAGCCTAACCTGACCTAGCCTATTTCCATCCCTAATTATGCTTATGCTTTAGTAACCAATTTTCTCAAAAAAGAATCTAATAATTTCTTATAAAGTGAAATAAAAGTAATATGAGTGAATAAATTAAATAAAATATGGTATAAAATTCTGTTTATCCGGATTAACATTTTTACTGGGTTATCTCTGTTCCTTTCACAATCTTCACTTTCAAGCTGTCAGCAGCCATTTTTTCTTCCCCCAGCGCAGAACAACACAAATCTCTTATATTTATTATATCAAATGATTGATGTGTTTCAAGTCATCAACTTCACAAAGCAGTCAAGGAAGTAAGGAATTAATTTAAACTAAATAATTAATTACTAATTAATAATTAATAATGAAGACACCTAAATTCATTCCAGATTTCATTGCACAGTATAAACTCGTAACTTTAAAAAAAATTGATAAAATCTCTTATATTTATTATATCAAATTCTCCTATTACACATATATATTTTTTTAGATATTATCATTTAAAGTAACTTGAATTAAGTATGGTTATATCAACATTATAATGTCTGTTTCTCTATATAATAAGTCGCCACCCCTTTTGGGAATGTTTCCGAAAATGCTTACATGGTTTGGAAACTGAACATCTGCTTACTCAATCCATTGAATGAAGATACATTTAATTTGAAGACATGTCCAGATTCACATGTTCTCCTATCTGTCAAAATTATTACCACCATTTTATGTTTACTTTAAATTCGATAGCATTACAAAAATAAAAAAACCCTTTATATAATCTGAGATAAAACTCGTTTTGTATACCTGTAATTCAAATTAGAAAAATATCTTCTACCGCTTTTAACTTTGAAAATCAAATAAGCTTCCACCAAAACCAGGAATTTGATAATTTTCTACCCAAAAATAACACAAGATATGAAATGCTATGAAAATTAGAGGGTTTACCTGATGGACCGACAAAATGATGTGTTGGGAAAAACAATAATAATTTTAAAAAGATAAAATCAGTGCCTCCATCCATACAAGTTCTTTGCTTCCAAAGCAATTAGCTTTCAGGTCAAGACTACATTTTAAAAAAAAACAAAGAAAGTTACCACCCAGAAGATGGAGGTGGGAAAAGGCATGAGTGATGCCCAGATTCAAGAGTGGGTAAACACTAGAAAAATACATAATAATAGGAACTGTACAATGGCATCCCATCCATTTTAACAAAACATTTGGAGGTGTTGAGTTGATGATTGCATAACTAAGAACCCTAAATTACATAAATAATTAGTACAGATAACAGCCATAGACAATGAGATTCAGAAACATAAACTAAATGAGTGGATTATGAAGCACCTCCAGAAGCAGATCATTTCTGATTTAGCTCTAGGTTCTGCTCAGCATCTCCAAGTTGAGATGGACATGAGTTCCTTCCTCTGCCAGCATAGAGTAAGAGAAGAGTGCTTCCTATCCACTTGGAATCCCCTCACAGGCGCCCTTTGCACCAAGCATTCTGCTTGAGCTTCAGTGGAGTTACTGAATGAGGATGGGGAGAATCCAGATGAAAGGAGCAGGTTCTTCCATGGAGGCAGCTTTTCACTGCCACGGTGGCGACCCAGTATGATCTTCTCAATGGCCGGTTGGATGAAGTGCTTCTCAATTTTCTGGAGAACTTCAAGGTTCACGTTCACGGCATCCAGGGATTCTAGCAAAGCTGAGTAGGATTGAAGAGCATGGACTAAGTTGTGAGGGAATGGGACATCAATTCGATCACAATTACTATCCAAAGTGACCACAATTTTCGGCATGAGCCGCTTCACAAAGCCAAGGGCCAAAGGAAAGGACGAAGGGTAATTTGAGAAACAAGAAACTGGCAAATTCACAGCAATCGCCTCCGTATCAGAGAATCGACCAGAGAGGGGACAGGAAGCCGAGTTTAATGATTCAATATTCATAACATTGAGCTCAAAGGACATGTTGATTTCTTTGGCATATTGTTTCAAGCTTTCTCGGGTAAAACTGAGCTCAATTTCATCACAGGTGGATGGAGATACAATAGCAGTAACTTTCAGTGAAGGTGCACCACCATTTCTCAAGGCCAGTTCTTGCATAAAAGAAGCCCATTGCACGCCAAACCCAATATCAAAATCAATAATGTGAATCTTATCAAACCTCTCCACAGCCTCAATGAGGGCTTGATTACAAGTAAAATTGGCAAATTGAAGAACCGGAGATATCTCAGAGAGTGATTTGTAAGCCCCAATTTTGAATATGAAACTAAGGGGTGAGAAAGCCAATAAGCTTTCCCCATTTGAATGTAGCAGTAACTGCAAGGCTTCCTTCATATAGAAAGCAGCCCTTTGAAATGGCTTACCAATAGGGGAGAGCTGGAGATTGAGCCGCGCCAATATCCCTTGCGCATTTACCGGGTCACCGGCTTCGATATCCTCTGCAGCCTTGAAAATCAGGTCAATTATAGTCTGCTGGAGCTGTTGAGTTGTGAAATCATCCCCTGCAGAGCTCACCTTCGGCCGTTTTGCCGGTGGTGGCTCGAGTAAGGATTGCCATTGATGAACATGTTGAGGGTTTGTTGAAGGAAGCTGCAATGGTGGTAGTGGCTGCCTCCTACTAGCAAATAGCTCTTGCCCAGAATCCAGTATAGGACCCTTTGGCGCCTGATAGCCTTGCCCAATTGTGTCGCAAAGAAGGTGTTTCGCTTGAGGCTGATGAGAAAAAACTTGTTGCTGCTCCAGCAATTGTTGGTATGGCAATGGCATAAAGAAAGATGGCTTCTCTGAGAATTGAATTTGATTTCGGTTTAGCTTGCCTTCAACAACTGTGGAAATTACTTGCGGCTGAGAATTGAACACCAATGGAGAAGATGACATCATTAGAGGATTGGTTCCTGAAGTCGAGAAAATGGGTTCTGTAGTGTTATTATGACTCATCATTACAGTCCCACAGGTAACAACAGGTTCAAGTTCAAGCCCTTGTTGATCTACAACCCCAAAACCTCGATTGAAATCCACCATTTGAGACCCAACTCCACTGCCCTGCAAGATATTGTTCAAGCCTGAAGATGGATCTTCAAAATCGCCCATGATTAGTCTGAGAATAGACTGATCTTGACCTGGTGATTCAGACAACACACCCTCCCAATCCTCCACTGGTAGAGCACATTTCTCTGCGCTGGACATGTCAAAGACCGCCTGAGATGGGTTTTCCAAGGTCATCGCCGCTGCGCCGGTGGTGGTGCTATTGGTTGAGCAGCTGTCCTCACCGCCGCCGCCCTTGCTAGCGGCGCTATTGCTTCCACGAGAGGCCATTGTTGAGAAGGAAGTAGGAGGGCTTGGGCTTCTTCTGGCGTCAAGAACAGAGGTGGGCTCAGTGCCCACATAGCAAATCTCCGCAACGTCGGTCCACTTTTCCGGTGGTGGTGGTTGTTGATGGTCGTGGTGGTGGTGGTGATGCAGAAGAGGCAGAAGAAACGAATCCGCAGAAGCAAAAGAAGAAAACTCGAACACCCCCTTCCCTTGAAACTCCTCAGAAGGAAAGGGCATGGCCTTCATCTAACAAAACAAAACCAGAGAGATTCGAACAAAACAAACCAAACCCCACAAGAGTCTCCAGCTTTTCAAGGCAGCATCTTTTTACACAACCACAAGAGAATTCGAAAATGGGTTTGCTCTGGTTCACAAATCTATGATCTGGGCACAGAAATTAAGCGGATTTGAGCAGAGAAAAGGATATCAAATTCTGGATTCGAATGGGTATTAAAATAGTGAAGAACACTGACACATGACGCAGATGAGCAGAGTTGAAGAGCCAAAATCTCAGGAGATAGCTTGTGAGTTTTGTTACTTGTGAATCAGGTAATAGATGGAGGAAGAGAAGAAATTTATTAATGGTGAGATGAGCGAAGATGCATATAAAAAAGAACTTGCGATGAGGTTTTCTTTCTTTCTTGGGACCTCAAGCACTCCCTCTCTCTGTTGCTTGTGTTCTGTGGGGACGGATGCGTGCAGCGTGTAAAAGCGGTAAAGTGGTGCCTTCCCTCTCACTAACCTGGCCCAACCTTTTTTTTTTAAAAAAAACTTGTTTTAATTTTTAATCAATTTTAATTTGATTTGATTTGATTTTTGAGTGCCGACCTGTAGGGCCGCCTGTGACGGAAGAAGGCGTAGTTCTCGCTCTGGTTGGTGGTGATGAAGTTTGTGTTCTCACACAAGCACGCTCGCTTACTTGCAGCGCGTAGACGCGTGGTATCTCCTGCTATATTATCAGTGTTTAATAATAGTCAATTATTTTAATTCCCTGTAAAATTATTAAAATATTTTGAAATTAATTTTTATTGAAGTAATTAATACACGTCCCAAATTAGATATAATTTTTTAAGTAGAGAGATAAACAGATAATTAATAAAAATTGATGATTGATAAAAATTTTATTCTGTAAAAGTTTAATTCCATAATGTGCAAGGTGCAAAAATTAGAATTCAAAGGTGAATTGGAGTTAATTCGATCATAATTTAAATAATATAATATAATTAAAATATTTATATTTATAGTTGAAACATATATTTAGTAATATCTGTATAATTTTAGGGAAATTGAATAATCTTTTATTCGTATGTCTTTGTTTTTAAACTATTGTCCGAAAGCTGTCACAATATGAGGAAGAAGGTAAGGAGTTTGGGAATTAAAGAAACGAGGAAGCAAAATAAAGCCTTCATCATGAAACTGCATTAGAGTCTTTTTTGCAAGCAAGACACTCTGCGGGTTTAGCTCCTCCGAGCAAAGTATCATTGCGGTATTGCAAAAATGCCTCACGTGATAAAAAAAAGGAGCATCGTTCCCATGGAGAGGAATATGCAAAGTTTGGAAGAACTTCAAGGAAGGAGTTGGAAGCAAGATTAGTAATAGAGTGTCTACACTACTACAAAAAATACTTTTTACGTCCTATTTTCAACCCAATTGGTGCCCTTTCTCAGGGGGTGTATATGTGAGGGGCGTAGAAAGGTAGGGCTTATGGCGCCCTATATTATAAAAGGCGCTATAGGTAACCTTACGGCGCCCTATCTTAAAATATAGGGCGCTATAACCTACGGCGCCCTATCTTTCAAGATAGGGCGCCGTAAGGTGTTTTTTTAAAGTTCTCATTTCCTTCTTCTTTCGTCTCAGGCTCGTTCTCGTTGATTCAGTGATGAAGGCTGTCGCACGAGGTGGTTGATGGAATGGAAGTCAGCGGTGGCGTGGTCTAGTGCGTATGGTCTCGGTGGCGCAATGGGTGGAGGAAGCAGAGAATAGCACATGGTGCTGCTGTCTCTCCAGATCTCGTCTCTCTGTTGGTGGTGCAAAACAGGGAATGGAAGTGGCGCTGGTATGGAGATCTCGTCTCATCTCTCCAGATCTTGTCTCTCTACGGCAATGAGGTCTGGAGATGGCTGGACGAAGCAGAACAAGGAATGGAAGTGGCACTGTATGGAGATCTCGTCTCGTCTCTCCAGATCTCGTCTCTCTACGGCAATGAGGTCTGGAGATGGCTGGACGAAGCAGAACAGGGAATGGAAGTGGCGCTGGTCGAGAGAGAAAGCAGAGAGGATCAGTGGCGCTGGTCTCCACATGCCCTTCTATTAGATATATAATATACTGATAAGATATTAGATATATAGAAGGTGGTTAATGGTTATAATACCTTGTTGCCTAGATGAAGCTCATCGTCCAAAGCATAAAGCCTAAACTCAAATCTGGTTGTACCACTCCAACGGTGGGGACACGTTCTTCTTGGCACCTTGTCCTTCATCGGTGTAATGCCTTGGCATTCTACCTTCGTTGCTTATCGTCGGAGACACCTGCCTGTACTCCTCGCTTCCGTCGTTCGCCATTGCTTCGTACGTCGTTCGGTTTTGATACTCGATGGATTGTTGTTCGGTGATTGTGTTTATATGTAGGATCGGAATTTTGAAATGGAAGACGTTGTGTGCTGGCTGTGCTCAGAGGAAATTTAAATCCCTTTTGGTGCCCTACATTGATGCAGGGTGCCAAAGGGTGGCTTTGGCGCCACACATTGCCGTAGGGCGCCAAAAGGGTGCCTTTTGGCGCCTTATATTCAATATAGGGCGCCAAAAGGCACCCTTTTAGCGCCCTACATCAGAATAAGACGTCAAATAGTATCTTTTGGCGCCTTAAAAATCAGCTTTTATGCACCCTATATCGAATATAGGGCACATAAAGGCCAGTCTACTTTTTTATAATTTCAAAAATGCTACCACCTTCATTTTTACTCCCTTTTTTGAAAAAAGGACGCAAATTTCAGTAGTAACTATGGCGCCCTTTATTTGGAAAGGGTGCCATAGGGACCCCTACGGCGCCCTTTTCCAAATAAAGGGCGTCCTAAGGTGCACCTACGGCGCCCTTTTCCATAGAAAGGGTGCTATAGGGCCCGAAAAGATGACCTATGGCGCCCTATTTACTGAATAGGGCGCCTAAAGGTCCCTTAAATTTTCCGCTATTTTCAATATTGCCACCGCCTCCACTTTTTACTCCCCTTTTTAGAAAAAGGACGCGAATTTCAGTAGTAAAAAGTATAATCTGTTGTAGTGCTACTTTGTTCTCTCAGAGCTAAACATTCCCTTAAACGATCTTATCCTAGATTATGAGAATCAAATAGAAAGGACTGAGTGTGTGGCTAATTACGTGATGCAAAATGGAGAGTGGAATCGCATGAAGTTGGGTTTGTAGTTCACAAAACTCCTCATCGACCGTATTACTTGCGTTCACCCCCTGAGAGAAGAGAGAGGAAAGGACAAAATATATTGGAAACCATCTATTGATGGTTATTTTCAATCAAATCTACCTAAGTTTCCTTTTTTACAGGTACACAGCATGATGATCATACCATTTGGAAGATTATATGGAGCTGGCCTGGACATGAGAAAATCAAATCCTTCTTGTGATTAGTTGTACACAAGAGAATCCACATAGGTCAATTGAGAAGGCGACGAGGTTTGGTGAGGATGCAACTTGCCCTTACGGTTGTGAATAAGAGGAAGACATAATGCACCTTCTTCGAGACTGTCCACAAGCAGCATGTTGGAGGGCAATGGTTAATTGTAACAAATGGGGAATGTTTTCTCCCTCTAAAGAATGGATTGGCTTAAATGGAATCTAATGTGCGACCATGGTGAACATAATTTTGGGAAAATTTCATGGGCTTTTCTATTTGGGTTGTCCCTCGCATCTCAAAGCAATTGCCTGTTGTTTCTCCAACACAAATTGGATACGGAGGGTGTCGCTTAACAGTGGATGGTTGGGTACTACCGGACTAAGAGTGGGTGTGGGGATACATCAATGATCACCAAAAGAGGTGGATTTGTGGCTTCAGCTACAAACTAACAAATGCCCCTTCAGTAGTTGCTGAAATGATTAGCTTCATATAGGGTCTCGGATTGTGCATGTCTAAGGGTTTTATCCATGTTAGTCTAAGATTAGATTGTATAAAAGCAGTTAATTTTTCCTTACGGCGGTTGCAATTATAACTACCCCTTTAAGGACTACCCCTTTAAGGATGTGGTCAACAAAGTTAGATTGGAAAGTGGAGATTAATCATGCCTACCAAGAGAAGATACCTATTACTGATCAATTAGCTTAGCACGCGCATAATTTGAATGTAAGTTTTTGTACCTTTGATCAAACTTCACCTTTTATCCTAGAGGTAGAGGTTGATGAAAGAGTAACTACTAGTTAGATTTTTGTCTTTTGTTTTGATGTAATCTTTTGAAATGTTTGAGTAATGGAATCCATGTTTTTATTCCAAAAAAAAAAGCTGCCACAAAATATACCTCTTATGATTTTATATTTGGAGTTTGATCCCCAATTCAAACATATCGTCTAAACTGAAAAAAAAAATGAAAGAAAGGGTCCTTTGTAGTTTTTTATCTTGATCCCCAATAAAATGTATGTAGTAAAAAAATTTTCCACTAAAATACAATTAATTTGGAAAGTAAAAAATAAAAGAAACATTGTTAAGAAATCCATTGTTGTAAAGAATTTAAGGATCCAAAATCTTGGGTTTGTACAACTCATCTTTTATAAGTGTAATTATTTTTTAATTGCGTTAACATATCTTTAATTATATAATTATGTTATGTTTTGCACATTGTAGAATTACACACAATTAAATTAGAATTGTACCTGCTGAAAATATATTTGCACAGTTCTTTAAAGCAATTTCAAATACAGTAAAAATTTCATAATGAGAATGTTTCGAGCAATTTTTCTAAACATGATTTTTTTTGGTAAAATTGGATAATTTTTGAAGTCCAGCATATAAATTATGGTGTCTTTCAATTTCAACCACGCGCTGTTAAGGGGCGTGAGTTCTTAATGGGATCTCGCTTCTTGAGCGCTTTTGCAGGGCGACAAAAATGTTCTAATTATATTTTTATAAGGGAAAATGACGGAAAAAGTACCTCGAAAACAGTGAATCGCAGGAATGTGATTCGAAATTTTAAATCTCAGACAGATGATAGTACCTCGCCCGTCTAAGTTTAAAGGAAATGTCCTCAATGCCCCTGAAACAGCAGCCTTCACACCAGACACTGACATGAGGCTTTCTACACCAAACGTAGTGCACCTCAGTTTAGAAAAGCCTGCCCTCGATGCATTCGAATGATGCACAACACTCATTCGAATGGGAAGCAGGGAACTTCTACACTGCACACATTTAGTACGGTTTAGAAAGCTCACATATGATCACTCTATACTAAATGTTGTGCGCCTCGGTTTAGAAATGCATGTTCTCGATGCATTCGAATGAGGCACAGCGCTCATTCGAATAGGGAGTGGGGAACTTCTACACTGCACACATTTAGTATGGTTTAGAAAGCTCACATATGATCACTCTACATCGAACGTTGTGCGTCTCGGTTTAGAAAAGCCTGCTGTCGATGCATTAGAATGAGGCACAGTGCTCATTCGAATGGGAAGCAGAGAACTTCTACACCGCACACATTTAGTACGGTTTAGAAAGCTCACATATGATCATTCTACACCGAACGTTGTGCGCCTCGGTTTAGAAAAGCCTGCCGTCGATGCATTCAAATGAGGCACAGCGCTCATTCGAATGGGGAGTGGGGAATAACTTCTACACCGCACACATTTAGTACGGTTTAGAAAGCTCACAAACTCAAAGGATCATTCCAATGAGGCCAACCCCATTGCGATGAAATATCCATCCGATTGAGACAAAACACTAATCCGAACATAGCGCATCTCGGTTTAAAAATGCCTGCCCACTATGCATTCGGATGAGGCACTGGGCTCATCTTCTAAACCGAATATATTAGAAATGGCTTAGAAAGTGGTCTTTCTAAACCGATGTTAGCAAATACGGTGTAGACGTGAATATGCTGCACTCATTCGGATGTGATCTATCTGTCATTCGGAGTAAGATCTCCAAATTTGTATGTTGACGAAGACGGGTGACAAAAAGAGCTTATTCGAACAATACTTTATAAACCGTTGTTTTCATATACGGTTTAGAAAGTGAGTACGCTGCAGTCAGTCGAATGTGCTCTATCTCTCATTCGAATGATGGAGACCAAATTTGTACATTGACTGAGTGACTAAATCGAATGAGTGAAAGACCTACATCAGAATGTTGTAGAAGATGTTTCCATTCGAATGAGGCTCAAGATGTAAACCCCCTTCTTTTACTCCCAATTATTTAACTCTTTTCAAAATACTAATTAACTTATAATCGACATTTAGTAACTTATTTTAATATACTCTTATTGTATGATTCTTACAACTAGTTAAACTATAATATAATATTCTGAAGTTCCCAAAATAAGTTGTAAAACATAAGCTACACCATTAGTTCTATTTGTATATGGCAATATACGACTATCAACACATAAGTAACAAAAGAGGCTATATGACAATACATTAAAGTATCTAAGCCTCAGGAACTCTCCCCGACATTCCGGTACGAAAACTTTCACCTGAAAAATGTTAAATTGATAGAATGAGACAAAAGTCCCAGTAACCAACAATCCATCTCATTAGGCATACGAGTGAGTGCCCATGAGATGTCAAGTGATATGATTTCAATAAGGAATATCACGAGTTACCAAACAAATATTCAGTCACAATTTATCAATGTATAAAACCATGATTTCATGAATTTATAAGTTTGTATAGGAATCTATTAAACAAAGATTTGTTATCTTTCTGATCTCCC
>JANTPZ010002542.1:0-10376 GCA_025593235.1 Vachellia pachyceras
CTTGCCACTGATTTGATCAGGATCTCCCTCCCAGCAAAATTCAGAAGTTTCTCCTTCCACCCCTGGAGTTTTATGCTTACTTTATTTTTTACATAAACTAATGCATCCGATTTAGCTCTTCCCCAAACCATTGGCATTCCAAGATACTTCCCAGGGTTGTTGCTGTCTTTAATGCCCATGGTTTCATACACTTCAGTTTTATCCCTACTGGTTGCATTTTTTGAGAAAAAAATGCAAGATTTGTCAAAGTTGACTTTTTGACCTGAGGCTTCACAGTAGGTATCAATTATTCTTTTAAGCTCCTTACAATTCCTCTCCTTAGCATTGATAAAAAGCAGTGCATCATCTGCAAAAAAACTGTGTGTAATCATAGGACAACTTCTTGCCAGCCTTATTCCTCTCAGTTTCTTTCTAGCCACTTGTCCCTGAATCATCTTTGACAAAACATCTGCTGCAAGAATGAATAAGTAAGGGGAGAGAGGATCACCTTGTTCTTGACTGAAGTTGGATGCAAAGTTTTCCGTGCTTTTTAATATATATTATGCACAACCGAAGGTACAAGTAATTGGCAGTGTGAGAAGTTTGGTCTTGAGGAGATTTGGTTTGAGAGGAAGTGGGGTGTGGGGGAGAGGAATGATGGGCGAGAATGGATTGGGATATTTGGCAAAGCTTTTGAAAACCTTAAAAGTATGTTCAATAGTATTTTTTTACGAAATGAAACAATCTCCTTCACACATTTACCTCGTAAATGGTAAAAGCACTTGTCTAGTAAAGAGTAGTGAGGCTCCAGACAGATCCCGAGAGGGTGAGGGGAAGCATCTGTTGTCCGGTAAAGTGATATTTTGATCATTTATTTATTCTTGGGTGGAACATTTTAAACATTTAATTTCCAGGTTTTGAATACATTTGAGAATTTATTTTTATCATTTTATTTTCTTACTAAAATTATTGCAATATGTATTATTTAACAAAATTGATGTTCTCTTAAGTCATTTTCAATCAAAAACTATTTCTCAAATATTTATTTAAACAATCTTTTCTTTTCATAAAAAGAGATCTCTCAAACATTTCTTAAAACATAAATCACTTTTCTTTTCATAAAAAGAGATCTCAAACATTTCTCAAAACATAAATCACACAATATCATCTAACTTGTATCTAAAATTCATTTTCTAAAAGTCAATTTATCAAAAAGTTACTTCTGCAACCACTCATCCAAACAGGCCATATATGATTTTGTGACATGTAATGTCGCACTATCATGCATTCATTGATGAATGATAAAGCGTTAAATAGGAAGAAATGTGATAGAGATGTCACCCACTTCAAAATATGCTAATCCATTTCGGACAGTTTGTGTGAACGTTGAGAAATCACGTTTAAATAAGTTGAAATACAAATTTCTCTCATATACTTACTCCGTAAAGCGCAAATCACATCAAAAAATAGTTTAGACGGCTAATGCAAACAATTTAGTCCATTGAATTTTCAGCAGTGTGCTGCCTTATAGGGAAATAAAAAAAAGTATTGCAACAAGTTATTTGTTTCTTCAATTTGCCAATATTCGTGTTTGGAAATTTATTAGGAGAGTGATTTTATGGATTTCGAGGTAGGTATGTGAGAAGAGTTCTATCACACTTGTGTGCAACGTGGTTTGAATATGCAAACTAAACAAACACACAAATGTTTTCAAAGTGGTTTTTTGTTACCAGGGTTGATAATTGAGTGCTTGAACCCATGGAGCTACTTTGTCAAGTGCTCCTTTCACATTCATGTGTTTGTAGTTAAAATATAAGGTGCAAAAGGTTGGTTGAAAAGACGAGAGAGAAATCCATTAAAAAAGAGAGGAGAGAGAAAAATGGTGGATGAGTGAAGATTTGCTTGTATCAGCGTTTAAAATCATGCTTACACATCTCAAGACATAACACTTTTTACGTACTATATCTATCAATTAAGTGGTAAGATATTTAAACCTTTTATAACAAGGGAAGGGTTCGAATCCCACGGGAGGCATGTTCACTCTTAGGGTTAGAGAGTCAATGTCCTTGGAATAAACTACAATATGCATAGTTTTCCAATAAGTATTTGCCTTTCAATACAAAATACAATCTGCAGTTCTGCATACACTGCTGTTGTAAAGTTCAAAGTTCAAACCTGAAGAATTATAAAACAAATATTATAGAAAAGTATTGTAAACGTTATTTAACAAAATTGGATTTACAATTCATTTTTTCCCAAATATGACCCCCTCTCACCTCTATAGCTGAAAATAACCGCAAGGTGTTCATGTTCTGGGTTAATGGGTGCTATTATCAATAAAATATGCCTAATCAAAATTTCATTATATTTGTAGACAATGTTGCTATCTTTCGTGTGGGAGTGCGACAATAAAATAACAGAATGATCAAGTATCTAAGACCTCAGGAACAAATTTATGGACAGGAGCATGGTAAAGATTAGAATTCAAGATCCGTAAGGTGGCCAGTGACAGATGTGAAAAGCATGTGGCAAGGCTGGTCCCGTATGGTGTAGTTGAACTCGAAAATCTTGTTATAGCGGGACGACCCTCCCTAACTCTCAAGCCCTGGTTCCTTGATAGTATGTTGGCAACGGACGACTTCTCCGCCACGTTGAGTACATTGATGGTGAGTCTGGCCATCGATTCGACTAGCAGCGGAATGGGATTAGAGGATTATGGAGTTCAATATCGAAGCTCTGCCATTCATGATTCGCGGGAAAGGAGTTTTTGCGGGGGATTTGCTTTCCTGCCCAAATTTCCCGATTCAGGACTTAGCATTTTTTTACAACCATCCGCCCTTTTGTCTGAAATAGGTATACGAGCCTTTTTTTTTTTTGCCAAACAAGAGAACATCATATTAAAATCAAACTAGATTACACCAACTAAGAAGTAGCAGCCCAAGCAAAACACCTACAGCAACCAAAAAACACAAACCATAAAAAACAACCTAAGAAACGAGCATAAAAAAAATAACATTAAGCAATAAAAGACTCTAACGACAACAATCCAAACGGCCTTTATCAGTAATGTAGCTCGATACACCCGAATGACCACGTAAAAACAATCCAAGCTTTATTGTCGGGCCTATTAAACTGAACGGATCTGTCGGGGCCACTTTGGTCCCTCCGAGTGCATTAGGAATCAATGTGTTACAAGGGGTAGAATAGAGAGAAGAATAAGAATGATACAGCTCCAAGACAATCATAAATAACGTTATTGTGCCTTGCTTTATGCAGTAACAAATGCTTATCTGAACAAAGCGGCTCTCAAAAAACATAAAAGAGATGTGTCAGTCTTACACACACATGTCATGTGGTGTATTTCCTAGATACAGAGGGGAAACGGAAATTAATAAGTAAGAGTAATCAGTATATTAACCTTTCAAGTTTGAGCGATTAGCAGATGAAATGAAAAAAAAAAACATTTTGCACAGTCTCATCAATATAGTTTGACAGTAAACATAGCATATTGACTTGTGCTTTTTCCTTCGCTCCAAGGGAAGTCATGAGATATGAGTACTCGACATAAATGATTACATTTTGGCCACTTTTTGGACAGATGAGTTTGCTCAGAAAAGTAGGTAACACAGGAAAGCAGGAACATAAAGTTTGCTCTGTATAATAGTGTGGGGACATTCCGTGCGAGAGAAATGAGTTTACAGATTCTGATATATTTTATAGATTTTAAAATAAATTTTATAGATTTCGGGAAGGTTTTATCTTGGTTTACATGTACCGTTGAAAAAACGGTGTTCCCAAACAAGTACCTAATTTACTTTATAGCCAGTAGAATTTATGCTATTTTTTTCTTAAAAAAGGCTATCAAAATAATAGATAACAGAACCGATTTTTCTCCGAAATGGGTTTATATCTTAGGAATAATAGTACCTGCTGCTTCACATCAGATTATAAATAATTTACAATAAATTAGTTTAAAAAATAATAAATATATTAATTAAGTTTTTAATATTTTAAAAATATCGACTAATTTTTATTTTTATAAACTCTACCTTTTGAACGTGTCTCGTGTCGGTCAAATTGCGAGAATGATTTTTATGCGGCGCAGTTATCATTTTGCCGCAAATCATTACCAAAAAAAAATTATTACCAGTCCACCGTGGATATGTAGCCGTATGCGTGTGGAAAAAGGTGTCTCCCACCGGATAACTTAACCGGAGGCTGACTGCTCAGTTATTCATCCTATGAAGCTGAAGATAGAGCATCGCTGACGCTGGCTTCACCGCTCTCTGCGATGGCTCTGACAAGTAGTTTCACTGATCTACAGAACAGCCTTTCCTTGCGACTTGGTGGTTTGATCTATGCTTCTCCGAGAAAATTCGTCCCAATTTTATGGTTCAAACCGAAATCTTCTTTGATGACTCAAAATTGCAATCCCAGATGCAGCAGTGGTGAACCCTCTTTAACTAAGAGGATGCTTAACCTTACCGTTGTGGCAATGTCGATATGCGGTTTGCCCTATGCGCCTACTGCATTGTTGGCTGAAGAAGTGGGGCTGGAGAGGTACACAGATTCAAAGGAAGGCTTCACTCTCCTGAAACCCTCTTCGTGGATGAAGGTCGCTGAATATTTTACAATAGGCTTTTCATTCTTTGTATGGTGAAGTCTATTTTTGTTCTAAAAGAATTATATTTGTTAAAATACTTGAACAGGTTGATAAAGCGGGGGCAACTGTACTGTTTCAAGAGTCAAATATGGGAAGTAACAACATTGGGGTTGTGGTAAGCCCAGTTCGCCTTGAAAGTCTAGAAAAGTTTGGAAGTCCTCAATTTGTGGCTGATAAGCTTATACAAGCAGAAAAACGTAAGGTAACTGTTTGTTTCAATTCTTCTGTAAATCTCGTAAAGTCGTGCACTGTAATACTAGGGCCTGCTGAACTTGGTCGTACCGAGTTTAACTATTGATTGCAGCTATGTATTATGTTAGAAGCCAAAAAAAAAAAAAGGGCAATCTCCCTTTAACATAAACCATAAGGCTTATTACATGAGGCTTATTACGGCAAAGAGTAGAAAAACAGCAAGTTGATCTCTGAGACTTCACTGAGGGTGCTGAAAATGTTTACTTGATCAACTTCTAAGTAGCCGTTCTTTTATTTTCTGGTTCAGGAAAGCACAAAGGAAGCAGAGGTTATTAAATTTGCAGAGAGGTCAGGAGGAGGAGGCTTACATATTTATGAGTTTGAATATATAGTTGACAGCACTCGGGGAGGAATCAAGAGGATTTTTTCTGCAGCATTTGTGGCCTCAAAGAAGCTCTACCTTCTTAATATTGTTCACTCTGATAAACCCGAGAGTCCTCTCGATTCTCATAAAAGAATGATATTAGAGCAAGTGCTTCACTCTTTTGATGCAGCAACTTTTGTATGACTTGCGCCTGATTCGATTCTGATTTTTTTGCTCATTCCCAAGCCACGGCTGTCAAGTACCAACAAAGGCTCAGATTTTATTTCTCAAGTATTTACAAACAGGCAGCATGAAAACTTGATGTACATCTGTAACTAATTTCAAGGTATTTGTTGTATGGCTCAACGTTTTAACTATCATTACATATTAAGGATGACCTAAAACTTCTTTCTATATGTAATCATGCATAATTTTTGTGCATGTGTCCATTCCTAGTCCTCACTCTTAAGCCATCTCCTTTATATCACGCATCTTACATTATCTAACCAGTCCCTTGCTACTTCTCTACCGTTTCAAAACGGGTAGACTGAGGAGAGGAGGAAAGTTCTGCACCTTTGCTTTCATTCTCAGTTCTCTGAACTCCTCCACCCATATACTGTAACTTGAGTTTTTAGCCAGAAAGTCTTTTGGTACCTCCTTATTTTCGACGAGTTGGGCAGCATACTTTTCAAATTTCCCAATGCCACCCCATAAATAAGCCTCCTTGCTCGTGTCGGTTTAACTTCTAACACTATCTAACCAAGTCCCTTGCTTCTACTCATGCCCAGAATCATTCATCTTGGGTCAAACTTGCAAATGTGCTCCTTATATGACTTTCTTGCAGTAGAAGGCGTCTTTTCCTTGCACCATCTATCAAAGATTTCACGCCTTCTCTCTCTACCATACTGTATGTAATGCCCCTTGGTTCTGTGCATCCCTTTGCCATAATACTCTGCAATATTAAATTGCTCAACTTAGCGTTTTTCCACTAGGTTTTTAAATGGAATTAATAGCGTTTAAGATTCTTCTTTTTTGAGTGAGAGAAAACTCCCCCTGTGTCTTGGATCCTTTCGGACCAAAACAAATCCGGGATCGCCCCGTGAGGGACTTTCCAGGGTTCGAACCCAAGACATGACAGGTATGCGATGCCTTGCCTTCCCCTTGTCAACCAGTTGGATCAGCCCCTAGATGATGAGAACCATTCTTTAAGTACATTAACTAGGCGTGCAATTAGTAACAAAAGTCAAAGGGTCACGATATCCATTCACTCATCTTATGAAAATACAATCCCTTTTTTTATCTGAAAAATACGGTCTCTTTGAGACCATCAGATACTACTAGTGTTATTCAGTATCCTTGAAATAAATAATGTGATACGCCATGCTATCTCTGCATAAAAAGAGACAGCTAATTACTCGTTTAGAAGAATAACTTTTATTGGATCTGAGATAAAACTTATATTTTGAATAATAGATTTTGGGAGAATAACTTTAATGTATCCCGATGTGAAACCTAGATTTTAAAAGATGATTTTGAGAAGTGATTAATTTTTATAGAGTTCGAGACAAAAGGTGAGAAGGGATGAGAAAAAAGAAAAAAAAAGATGAAAAAAAAATTTATTATAAAAGAGAATGTAATTTAATAAAAAAATAATTTTTGAAAACTTAAATTCTTAACCTAAATTTTATTATAAAATCTAAGTTTTAAAAAAAATATGAATAATTAGATAAAATTTAAATTTAACAGTAAAATCTGGATTTTACCATAGGTTTTTAAATAGGAGTTTGAGAGTCTAAACGGACCCTTAAACGATAGCAACCAAATTACCGATTTAAATAAATTTCAGTGTTTCACAGTCTTCATTAAAACTGCATATTCACATTTAATCTTCGATTACGCTTAAAAGTTAAAAGAACCTTCTTCAACTCGCGGCAAAATTCTCCAGAGACAAGCGGGAAAAAAATAAAAGGCTTCTCAGGCATTCCGCCACCACATGTATCCTCCGACCGCCCCAAAGCAAGCTCCGTCGGACTGACCGGAGGAGGGTACCACCCCTACCCGACCTCTCCTTCTACCCTACTTTGGATTTTTTCCTTCGTTTCTCACTCTCCTTCCTTCCTTTTAACTTTGTATTCTTCAATCTATTATTTTGATTTTTTTACCCTCATTACCCTTTTCTTTCTCCAAGTTTTTGCGAATTGCCTCAAACCATGAACGACATCGACGGTCTCTTAGCGAACGATTTAGGGTTCAAACCGCAGGGCAAATCGGCTCCAATGGCTGCGTCCAAGGGATCTTCTAATACCACCACCAGTACCTCCCGATCTGATCGTAACTCTATTAACTTCAGTGGGAATTTCATGGATAGCAGCGATTCGCCATTTGGGTTGTTGGATAATCACAAGAAACGATATACTGCTGGCTTCGATGATCTGTTTGGTTCTTCCGCGAGGTTCCCGAGCAAATCACAAAGTCTTAACCCAGATTCGTCATTCAATTTGAATTCTATGTTTCATGGTTCCGGCGATTATGGTTCCAAGTCTACGAATTCACCTGTGTATGACAAACCCGTCTATGATGATGACATTTTCGATAGCGTTCCTGGGCTGAAGAGTTCGTCTAAAGTGAAATATGATGACAATTTTGCGTCCTCATCGTCAGCTCCCTCTAGTGCATTTGATGATCTCCTTGGTGGGTTTGGCAAGTCAGAGCGTGAATCAAGGAGTTCGGATGGGAAGAGACCGGGAAAGAACGATAGCAGTGTACCAGACTTTAATGGTAGAAGCGGGAGTCAAAATGCTTTTGATGATCTCCTTTGTGGGTTTGGAGGCAGGAGTCCCCCTAGTGACAGGTACGGCAACCTCATTTTTACGGAGACCGGGTTTCTTAGCGATTGGGATATCTAAGTAGCTGGTTATATATGCAATAGTTCTCGTTCAGACCATCAGGCTGTTCAGAGATAAAGGGGCATAGTAACCAATTTACTGAACTCATGCTTCAAATGAGGCATGTTTTGCCCCCCCTCCCCCCACCAACAAGAGAAGCAACAACAAAACTGCCACTATAAGGAAGCTGCGTCTGAGAGATAGTTTATCAAGGCCTTTAACTGTTTGTAGATTATAGGACAAAAGAGGATCTGAGCATATAGTTTAAATGACATGCTGAAGTCAAATAATTCTCAAGAGTCCTCCTGAAATTTTGGATGGCTGTCCATCTTTAAAGAATCAGCTGTCGAATATACTTCCCATAAACAGAATTTACTGATAAGGAGTCTTCTGGAACAGCCATCTTAGAATTCGTTTATATTTGTTCTTTTTCAAGTGTGCGATGTTCACTGAAAATGTTCAAAACAATTACGCATCTGCTAGTTATTAGCGAAACATAATGAGGGATCAGGTACCCCTGGTTTGACCTATTTAAATCTGCAATATATGCATATTTGAATGGTTTGAACTTTATGTGGGGAGTAATTTTTGTTATTTGGATCTCTGGAGGAGCTATTCTGCTAGTGTTTGATGTCAACTTCTTTAATTTACTCCCTCCATATAATTTTATCTGTCTTTTGAGGTTTTAGCACACAAATTAAGAAATACATTAAATATTTTAGGATCTTTTCTAAATTTTCTAATACGCCCTTAGTTTATCTATTCTCTTCATAATTATCTCTCTCATTGCACAGTTTAGGTTAGTGAAGATAAGGATATAATTGGGAAATAGTGATTAATGTTGTTTTGGATTATTAAAATGATAGATATATGGAAACAATTTTTTCCCAAAAGGAGCAATTAGAAGAAATGGAAGGAGTATTGAAAAAATTGGTTGTTTGGGTCTTTAGTGAGGTATCAAGTTTATTGCTTAAAGGAGCTAACTGTTCTAGATCATGCGTTAATTTTTGGTGGATCTTTCAAGCAGATATAGGATGTTTTATCCATGTGTATAGTTATGGTCTGAAGTTTTTGTTTGTATGATATCAATTTCAGCATTCATTCATTCAATTAATATTCAAGTGAACACAAAAACAACAACAAGCCTTATCCCAGTAGATGGGGTCTACTATATAGATTGCATGACACCATTGTTTTTTTATCAACAACCAAATTTTTGGTCGAGTGAACTTAATACTGTTCGGAAAATTAGGTTTAGCTATTCTTGATATCCCTCTCTTCTTTTGGAAATAATTTTCATTAAAGAGAAAAGAAAACACAAGTTATCCAAGAATAATTTATCCCTAGTTATACTTGCTATTGTTATTTATAAAAATATTATTTATGAAGTTAGACATTGTACTGGAAAGTTGTTCAAAAGAGTTAGAAGCAGCAGGATGAGGTATTTTCTTCTTAGAGGTTAAATTTAAAAGCATTCTTAAACTTGGTCATTATAATTGGCATCCTTGATTTACATGTGGGCTTTGTAATTTGGGGAAAAAGTGAGTATTTGTTATCATTCTTGAACCAATGCGCCCAAAATAGAAATGTTACAAATCTTGAACCTGATTTGCTTGGGGATTTTGAGATTATGCTGCACCACTTTAATGTTAAGCTTTATTGTTTCTAGCTCAAGGTATAGTGGATTCTTCACAGGCTAGCTCCTGATATTGGTCTGTCCTCAGAACCAACTCCCAGTTCCAGGGCATCTAAAACAACCCCTGGTATTGCAGGAGATCCTTTCAAGGTATTTGAATCAGCTTCAGCCCCCCTTGATTCATCTTCAGGCCAATATATGGATCCATTGGAGGAAATCACTCAAAATGGTAAATTTAGTAGTTCTAGAAGCATGGGAAATGTCAGTTCAGTAAATTCTAATGGGGGAGTATATGATGATATTGATCCCTTTGAGGGGCTTGGAAAATCTGTGCCAGCATTATCATCAGGGACAAATAATAGGAAGGGTGGCAGTCCTCCGCATACAAATACAAGCTCAGATTGGACTAGAGACAAAGAAACTGTCGAGAGATCTTCTGCAAGGAGTCCTGAGGGACAAACTCAAAGCAGGATGCCAGTTGATTGTAATCAACAATTTCAAGAGATATCTTTTGACATACCTTCATATTCATCTGATTATGATAAGCCAGTTAACCTAAGGGCTTCTTCCCCATCAAATAATAATGCTGGTTTTAGAGAGGCTAATGTTCAAGTGAACATGTCTCCTAAACACGAAGAGAATTCAGAATTAAATGAT
>JANTPZ010002543.1:0-22776 GCA_025593235.1 Vachellia pachyceras
TTTAACCACCCTTTAATTCACATGCTCAATTCCTATTGGTTGAAGTTAAATGAAAATATCTAAGAGGTAACCAGGGGTTAGGGTTTGGTTACACTAACTAAACCAAATTCCATTCGGTTACCTATACCGATTATACTTTTTACCGGTAAATATAACTTTCTTCCAGTAAATTTTTCTCTACTTTTCTGGGGATCTTTTATTCCTCTTTTAATCTCCATAATTAATTCACTAATATGGAGAAATATTTTCCCAAAAATACTTCTGAAATTCGTCCAAAATTAATAGGGTAATTTTATCCTGTCAAAAACATCTGAAAACGTACAATCGGAGGTCAAAATATTTTTAGGGCCTTAAAAATTACTACATTTTCTACTGATACTCTAGCCCTTTTTCTTTTCCCAAATTGCCCTCTAGATTGTCTAAAATTAATTTTTAAATAAAATTATATTTTTGGGGTTTTCGGGTCTTTGTCCTCCTATTCGGGAAAATCGCCTTCATAGTATAATGGGAAATAATTTTATAAAATACTATAAAATTCACTTAATTTTTCTATACTTTGGTCTTAGATTTTTGAGAACTCCTGATACCTTAAATAATTACTTTTCCATTTTTTACCCTTCAAAATTCTATAGACAGAAATCTAGTCTAAATCTAAAAATCCGTGAATTACAATTGTGATCAGTGAGTCATGCTCTGTCTATTGGGAATCTGTAAATTTTTTGTCAACTGTTGACTTTTTCAAATGACCAAAATGCCCTTCCCTTTTCTCTTATTTACCATTTTGCCCTTACTTTTACTAATTTTTCATAATTCCCATTTTACACTTACTTTTTACACTTAAAAACCTTTATGTCCTTAGTCTTTTTGTCGAATGACATATGGGTACTTCCCAAAAGGTCACCTATCTTGACATTACTCCGAGGCTAGCACGCTTAACTGCGAAGTTCTTATAAAATTTCTCCCACTAAGCCAGGTCTGACTTTGGGTTTTCCAGCCCCTCGGCATCATCTTTTTCCACGCTTTCTATCTGTGGGCTTTAACTCGACTTTTGACTACTGGTTTGACTCTTTTATCCAATGACCATATTGCCCTCGGTCTTTATACTTAATGACATTTATGTCCCTGGCTTATATTTTTAATAATTTTAAAGCCTTATGACTAAATTAACCAGGGTCTCTTTGATCTATTGACACATTCTCTTTCTGTACTTTTATTTCTAGGGCTTAACTTATCTCATAACTATCGGTTTGACCTTTATTTTAATTTACAGAAAATGGTGGATATTACAGTTTAAGCATACAATATAAAGTCTGTCCATAATAAGTTACCTTTTACTGATCAGATTTTGTCCTTCTCTTGAAACAAGAAAGTTTAGCTTCGTGGGTTGAGTTTTTTTCATAAAGTCTGGCCATATTGACAAGCTTTTGCCTAAACATTACCAACTGTTGGACCTCATATTTGACCAAGACTTCCATGTATGGAAAATGCGACCTTTTCCTTGCCTCCATCTTCATCCGATCTTTCTTATGCATGTAACCTTCATGAAAAGAAACACAAACCCACGCTATGCTCATATGATCCCGACCATGCTCAAATATTTGACCTCTGCTTCGTCTATACTAAGGTGCCTTTCTACAATATACCCAAGGATAAAAAAATTTGGGTTGTGCACAACCCATTTAAAAAAAAAAACAACTTATACCGGGGGTGTTTGGCAAAGCGGTCAAACACCCCAAAAGCACGTTCAACAGTGTTTTTCCGCAAAACGAGACAATCTCTTCCACATATTTGTCTCGGCTTGTGTGAATAAGCCCATAAGTACTTCTCCACCGCTTTACCAAACGGACCCAGTATAAAAAGTCTTCTACCAAAATCACCATTCATAAGGGAAGTTAAGGAATGCGCTCCAAAACAAACAATTTCAAAAAGTCCTCCCGCCACAAATTTGAAACTCCTCCACTCTTAACATCACTCTGCCCAAGAGCCCCCATCTCCCAAGACCTATCACCTCACTCCCCAAGCTCCCTCCCTCTCTCACATTTCCAATCTATACTTCTGTCTACGCAAGGGGCCCATTCACTTTCTATGGAGCCAAGATCTGAGCCGTCGCTAAACGCGCCGCTCATATTCTCGATGAGCTTGCTAAGAAAGGTAAGTTCTCCTCGGAGCTTCCCAAATCATCTTGTCTCATCTTGCCTTTGGTCAAGCATCTTCAAGTAGAGACAGTATGGGTTGAGAGGGAAGGCCAGACGTGGAAGCGCCAGGATCAAAGCCTCGCTGAGAGTAAAGGCTAGAAGCAGACGCTGGAGGAAGATTTCGAAGTTGAGACAGAGATTTGAGCACCTCCTAACAGCAACGCCTAAGACACCCTTCTCGCTGAGGTCATGGCACAAGTGTTGTTGAACGAATTAGCGGTAGAGCACACCAATACCCTGTGAGGCCCAAATGTGAAGTTTGTACGTTCCATCTCAAGATTGGAACTTTCAATTTTGAGTTTAACTGCAAGTTTAATCACCCTCTTTCTTATTTCAGATGAATCTGTTTATACCAGTAGCCATGATTTGGTGGGCGATGGGCGCTTCAACATTGTTCATCATTTTCCTCGCACCACCGATTAAAACAGTATTGGCTTTTGCTGTCATTGTTCTTTTAGGTCCAGAGTTATTGCTGGCGTCTATATGCATGTATTGCTATTATATGTAAACACGTTTAGTCATTGTGTTTTACTGAATAAGTCCAGACCAGATGATCTTGGGGATATGTTACTGAACTTGAAGATGCTTTGCCAAAGTTGAAGGCTCCACGTACCCCACAGGCCATAGTGTAGAAGCTGCTTTATTTTTCTCATTTTTCATGCATTGATTTGTAGTAATGAAAGCAAGGCTTGCTGTCTCAAGATGCTTTGTTGATGAAGACAGTAAAACAACAAGAACTTTAATTTAATACTCATCGTCTCAATTTTCTCAGTTAATGTGTATGTGAAATATTTTTTACTTTTGAAAGTTGTACAAGTAACTTCCATGTATGTCTTATTCTTAGAGCATCTGATGGATTGTTTAAACTTCTCTTTGAAGTCTGCTTCCTGTCAATATTCATGGTGGGGAGAGGCGGGGGAGTCAAAGAGATGACTATGGTGAAGCACGGACGAAATAGTGAAAGCAAATCTCAAGAAGCCTTCAGATCCGCTTTTCCTCGTGGCTTGTGGTAAGTTGTTTTCCCTTCTCTCTCATTCCATCAAGTGAAAGCAAGGCTTGCTGTCTCATTTTAGTATCATATTACTGGGTTTTTCTTATTCTTCATGGATTTTACTCACAAGAACCAACAGCAGCAACAACAGTTGTCCTTGGGAAAGAGTGCGAGGCATCGATCCAGTGAATGGTTTGTACTTGGTTCCATGGTTTTTTAGTGTTTTTGTTGCTTAATTTGTGATGCCTTTTCTTATTTTCTTTTTGCGAATAATATTTTTTTGGATTATTTTAACCATGATTGGAAGCTGAACTTAGATCCTTAATTTATTGCTGACAACTTAGATACCATGGAACCAAAACTCAGATTTCATGTTTGACCTTTATTCCTTAAAGTTTCAGGGTTTTATTTCTTTGTTATCCCTCTTCTTGAAACATTTCTATTATAAACTTGACATTCTTAAAGAAGGTGCTAGCTACTCTCTTCTCTTCATTGCCTTCTTCCCATTTCACTGTTGCCTCCTCCTTCTCACCATCAAAGCATTCCTCTGCTTCTGTAAATTGAGTGAAAGTCTGTCAGTTTATACACAACAAACAAAACTTCAAATGATAATTTTCAAACAATATATAATGTTATTTTTTCAAACTTAATCCCTAGATTTCTTCCTCCACATATATATTGTTAAATTTTCAAACATTTTCCTACTCATGATATCTTTAGGTCTAAAGTGCATATATATATATATATATATATATACTCCCAACAAAATGATAAAATCTAAAAGTGACGTATGATTTTACATAACCATGTTCTAATAAATAGAGGAATCTTCAAATTCAAACGGTTCAAATCTGTTACTTCCTTTTTGTTGCAATAAAAGATCTTTCCACAGTATAAATGAGTAAGAAAGAGAGTGTGTGAGAGAGAAGGGGTTCATATAGCATTTATAAGATTTATTATCTCTTTTAACTTGTATTTAAACTAAAATGAAATGCCTCAAGGAAATAAATTAAATCCTATAAACATAAGCAGAAAAAATGGGAATTGTTACTCATGCATTTAGAATCTTAATTGGAATAAAACAAGGCTAATTTTATCCGACAATGGAAAACATATAAAATAAATTGTTATCAATTTATAGGGTTTCATAAAATGCTTTCATTTTATTATATTTATTTGAGATGGGAGATGTGAATTGTTTTCTTCTTAAAGACTTATTATATTTATTTGTTTATTTGACAGTGGAAAATGCTTTTCATTTCATTTTATAGGCTTATTATATTTATTTCTTCATCAGTCAAGGCTTCTACGTTATTCCTGAGTTGCATGTGTTTGTACAGATTGCTTTGTTCGAGTTTTATTCAACTTTGGGTGACATCAAGGGCTCAATAATGGTCTTTAATGATACATATTTGTTATAAATGTGATAAAAGTTGCATATTAGATCAACAAAATTTCATTTTCTTTTATCAAATGCTTACAAATTCAAAGTTCATTTCCCTAAAATGCATAAAAATTTAACTTCCTGAATGAATTGAAAGCTGATGTAACAATTATGAATTATAAGCTTTTCGTGCAACGTACGAGCACTTCTAGTTTTTTTAATAACGTATAGCAACATTGTTATGTTTTGAAGCTTATGGAGCACCATTAAAAAACTTTAGGTACAACATTATTTTCGAGCGAAAGCTTTCAAAGGTAGATTTACACTTTAACCTGTTCTAAAATACAATAATTATTGATTATTGATGTAAAATCATTCTTGTTTGGAGCTACATTTGAAGAAATGACCCCAAAACGACTAATAACGATAAAATTTATCCCAGTACGGGTGGAAAAAAAATAAGTTAGATGATTGATTAACTAAAATGGTAACACAAGGCATCCTCAATTTTTTTTTGTCAACTACTAAAGGATATCTATATATTTATTTGAAGGAGCCTGATATAATGAATATCTATACATGTTCTCACGCATGCATACGTATACAATTATCATTGTATGAAAAGACCGAGTTTTGACTGTATACTTACCTTCACATTAGCTTAAAGATTTTAAGTAACTACATAGTTCAACATTCATCAGTATGATTTTAATTAGTTGATTGAAAATTTACGTCATGCTCAGATCTATTCTCTCGTGTTCAAATTTAAGAGCAGCCTCTCTGGCATCCCAATTTCAGTTTCCCAGAGTATAGTCAACACCCCCCCCCCCAATCTGACTATTCAACTTAATCTGATTGTTTGGAAAAGCTTATTTAATCCTAAAAAATATGTTCAATAGTATTTTTTTGTAAAATGAGATAATCTCCTCCATATATTTACCTCGACTTGCATAAAAGTATTTCTCAACCGCGTTTTTAAACAGATACAATATATAAAGTACAAAAGAAGGAGGCAACAAAGCGGTCACCATTCAATGAACAACTTCGAAAAATAATTGACGGGACATTAATTTCAAACATTCAATCTAATTATAATCTGACAATAATATGATCCAGGTCTCATAGTCCCTCCTCCACACAAGATAGTTATCCTACTAAAAGTTAGTGACTATTTTTTTTAATATAAGTGAGAGCTCAAAGCTCAAAATAAAGAGTTTACATTTACAGGGGACAAAGTCCCAACATCAGTTGACCACACCACCTACAGATGAGGTGGACAATACTCATAGGTACTGGTTCGTAGCTTCTTTTGTTAATGTAGTATCTGCTAATTGATTCAGCTCCTATAACCACCTTCCAATAGTTCAATTTTTAAGTGAGTACAAGGAGTGGGCTTCGCTAACGGTAGAATTTCTCTTTCACAAGATATTGAGAGCAAATTTTATACAGCTTCCAACTAAGTTGTTGCATGATAAATTTTTGTAGAGTACTTCGAGAGTGACACACATCCATATTTTTATCTGATAAAAATATTTCAATCATTTCATTTTGCAGATCTCATGTCTCATGACTTTTCATTGATTATTTTTCTTTCTCATAATTTATTATAATAACTATTTGTGGAAGCCGCAAGAAATTATAGTTGAAACGTTTTTGTTGGACAAAACATAAATAATATAACGCTTTAGGGATATGTAAGCATATCTTATTATTATAAACATAAAGGCTTAAATTAATATAATTATCCATTTGTCTTCGTGACAGTGTATAGTTCTTAATTACATCTCAAAACAAGTTAAATTGATGTAATTATCGAAGAGAATAAACGGCATGCGCCACAGATGATTCTACAACAAATAATGATTAAGCATCATAGCCTTAAGATTATGTATTTAAGAAAGGAATCATTCTTATGCTTGCAGTGAAATGACTTCTGACCCCTCATAAATATATAATTAATTAAATGCCATCACATTCAACTTTCACTTAAATCATGAATGTGCAGCCAAAGTGTCTGTAGGAGACGTCATGTTCCGTTTTTGTCAGTAAAGGTCAAGTATGTCTGCATCCTTGATTTTGTCATCCCTCTTTCTCACAGAAGGCAAACATCTTACAACCTTTTTTTTTTTTTTCTTTTGCCAACGTTACCTTTGTTCGGCAATGAACATCCATTCTTACATTTATTAAGATAAAATTTCTTTCATATATATATCTTAGAATTTATATCTGTTTTCTCAACGGGCTATCCAAACAAGCCCATTATGCTTTTCATAAGCTTGTTTCGACTGAACCTATAGGGATTAACTATTCGATGCATCATGAGTCTACAGCATTGGGGGTGTTTACAAAAAATCTCTGGGGAGAAATGAGTTACAGATTTTGAGATGATTTTACTGAATTTGTGATTGTTTTTCGGTTTTCCAATATGGTTTTATGGATTTCAAAATGATTTTTACATATTTTAAAATAATTTTTATTTTGACTTGTGCGCCTGTTGAAAAAATGAGATTCCTAAATATGCACATTATTCCCTACATAACACGACATCGTTCATCCTCACATCATTCCCTAGACATCGTTCATCCCCAATTACGTGTGTGTTTAGGAATTCGTTAGGAGAAAGCAGTTTATGTATTCCAATAAGAATTTACATAATCCAAGAAGAATTTACGGATTTTAAAATGTTTTCTACAAATTTCAAGATGCATTTTACAGATTTCAAGATATTTTTTATCTTAATTTACGTATATCACTGAGAAAGATTTCCCAAACATACTCACCGTGCATGCTACTGTTTAAAAACATACGTAATTAGTTTATATAGCAATTTATAAATAAGGTAAATTAATTTATAAAAAAACGATAGATATAAATATCTTTAAGTAGTGCATTTAACTTTTTTGATATCAATAATCAAGGTTAACTAGTTATAATATTAAAAATAAGATGAAATATTAAAAAAAAAGTGACATGTTGTATATGTTAAATGATGAAAAAAATACCTTAACATCCCATCTAAAATTAATTTTTCGCCCAATCATACTGTAACTGACTTAACTTTTGTATATCGTGATGGTCGACCTTGTATTGATGTATAAGTGATTCAAAGTGATCGCTTTTGTTTCAGCGATTGAAACAATAAAATATTGGATGCATGTTCTTTATATTTATTATATTAAATTTTCTAATAACATATAGTTATATGTCTTATTTTTTATTTGAATTTACAATTAAATTATAATATATAAAAAATATGGTACATTATAATTGGAGAACTTGATCTAACTAATAATAAAAACTTGACATCAGTATAGAGTACAATCCTCCCATATATTAAAAAAATTAGTTAAACTAGTTACTTATAATAGATGTATATTGTTTTTCTATATCTCTTTATTTAATCATATGCATTGAAACTATATACAATCAACATAGATGCTTTAAGAATAAAGTTATAAATTTAAAAGATAAAATAGATTAATATTTCATATTTAAGATTAAAATAAATCTTTTATCTAATTCCTATATTTATAACGGGTTGAGGTAGTCAATGGATTTTTTGGTGCCTCATGAGAGAATTTAGATAATCGAGTTTGGCATGCACCCTTTCATTCATTGTGTTTGTTGTGTACGATACAAAAGTATAATCAAATGTAACAACAAAACATAATTAATAAAATCCTGACATGTTACCCTATGAATTCAGGCTTGTTTGATTAGTTCGTTTGGGCAACTAAAATTTATTCCTGAGCTTACCGAAACAAAATTCCTCTCACATATTTACCTCGGAATTTGTGTCCGTTCTCTCAACGGGCTATCCAAACAAGCCCGAAATCAATCAAATGAAATATGAGCTTGTTTGGCTTAACGTTTGGAGGGTTTAAATGCACGTTAAACAATACTTTTTTAAAACGAGATAATTCTCTTTACATATTTATCTCGAGTTACATTGATACACGAGTTCTATATCTACACTTTCAAAAGATATCATCACATAGGCATTATATTGCCGGCTCTTCATATGAAAGCAGGAAATGATCTGTGTGACAGATATGTTACGCTTATATATATATATATATAAAAGAATTAAAACACAACCATTTAATCATTGCTATAAAAGGGATCATGAGTGACAAAATAATGTTTGATGGAAACTGTATATTATTATTATTTTTGGGACTCCAAAAGTAACCATGATGACTTGTATTGATAAGCTTATCGAAGACGTATTAGTTCTAATAGAAACGTCGGTTAAAATATGGTTATGGGAAGAAAAATTTAATGCTTGAATTGCGAAAATATGTTAATTATGAAGAAAAGAACAAAAAGGAAGCAAGCATTTTTCATGAAACTGACCTTTGATCCAATAGTAACCAAATAAACAATAATGCAGTGTGGGTCCTGAATTATTTTAGTTTTATACATTATCCATAAAAAGTTTGAAATAATTATTGAGACTTGAATTTTTGAGAAATTTACAGTCAGATCCTAAATAAGAGAATTAATGAATAAAATGTCCCAAAGATTTACAAAATTACCATAAGGTCTCAAGAATAATTATTGAGGTTGTCATTAACAACCTTATCGGTCTTTATTAACAACCTCGCAACTACTCTTGAGACTTTATGGTAATTTATTCATTAATTATCCTATTTGGGATTTTATTGTAAATTTCCCTTGATTTTTTTAAAAAAGTTTTATTTAAAAAAAAAACCTTCTTTTAGCGACTTGATTATTGAGCTTTCTGACCATTTCTAAATGATATTTTATTTTTCACTTTTATAAACACCAGTGAACCAGTTAATTATACTCAAAACGAATTGATAATTCAGGGAATAAATATTTCAATTTAATTGTTAATTTTAAAGGTTCAAGTTAACATTGATTGCTATTTTTTCTCTTACAAATTGAAAAATTAACCAAAAAGGAAAATACTATAGGGTAAACTGTAGACGGACAATCTTCTTCTTCGTCTTCCCCCTCTTGTCAATTTCTGGTGCTCTAATTGCGCATTAGCTCATGGCTATACAGTGATACCAACACATGGAGACTGACCAAACCTTGATCAAGTGGGCTCCACGTGAGTGACAAGCTTTGAAATATGATAATTATGTCTGCAAATCTAAGAGCACGTTCTGGATATTAAATTGGCAGAATATTTGCTTGACAAGCTTAACAAAAGCTCACTCTAAAACAGAATCTTGATGACGGAGTGAGATTTTTCTTTTTCTATTGGTTAATTTACAGAAATAATTCATAGCCTTAATTTTGCGCCCGAAGGTGTAGAGAAAAGCCTCATCTCGATTCTTGAGATTAGAGAATATATTAGTCAAAACGGAACGAAGGAAGAGAAGCTCGGATAGCTTGTAATCTCAGATCTGATTACCAAACAGGGTGATATAAACGTTTCAACACACTCATTTTCCCTACTTTTTTTCCTTTCTCAACCCTCATCACATTTTCTCCCTCCTCTGTATCTTATATCAGTTTTGGAAGAAGGCATGTGATTCTGGGCCTCCCCTACTTCTATGTATAAAGGAAGCTCTCCCTAGTTCACGCTATAAATGCATTGTTATTAGAGAAACAACCGGTGAAATTTGCAGCTCAAAGTTAATGCCACTCAACTTCATCGATGATCTTGTCAGAGAGATCTAAATACCCAAATCAGGTAGGTTTCAGGAACATTGTCGTTCACATCTGATCCCTATGAGGTTCATGAATCAATAATCATCATCTTCTGCTGTGACTGATTTGGGAGCTTTTTTTTTTTTCTTAATACAGAGCAAAAAGGGTATCTGGGAATCTCTCCAGTCTCCTAAATCTCGTTGTTCTTCGCCGTCCTGTATATACAGAAGAATGGTGGCCGGAAATGGTCTGTTTTACCCTATTCTTGGTTTTGTTTCCTGCGTCGTTTTCATATACATGTCTTTTGGAGACTTAAGGCCCGGTTTAAGGGCGGAAGCGACATTGTCTTTTGTAAAGAGAAATGGGACTCAGTTAATGTTAGATGGCAGACCTTTCTACATCAATGGCTGGAACTCTTATTGGTTTATGGTTCAGTCTGTGGACGAATCCTCCAGACCTAGGGTTCGTGCGATGCTTCAAGCTGGTGCCAAGATGGGTCTCACTGTTTGTAGAACTTGGGCTTTCAATGATGGGGACTACAATGCCCTTCAGATTTCCCCTGGCCGGTTCGATGAGCGAGTTTTTCAGGTATTGTAACTCAAAATGTTCTTGCTTGTTGGTTTCTCTTTGGTCTTTTTTGCAGCAGCTGCTGCTGTTTTTATGTAGTAATAGCTGAAATTTACTTACTTGCGTAATTTATAATGATAGTAACGGTTGTTTCATATTAATATCGTGATTCATCATGGCTGGGTCTGGATTTCCCAAATTATGTTCAAATAACTTTCTAAGATCAACGGAATTCGTAAAATATGTCACCAATCATGAACCCCAGAGCTAAATATTATGTTTGTTAACGAGATATACATGTTCCCTCAAGTGATATGTCTTATGTGATAGAACACAGACAAAAGGTAGCATGTAGTCTCTCATGCACCTTGTGGCCAGATTTTTGGCCTCTGAATTTGTGTCCATTAGCTTGATGATTCAATGTGAAATATGCTGGATTTTGTTTTATATAGTCCGTGTCCGAAGTCCCATTTAGTGCTAAACTTTCCTTTTTTGTTCTCTTCTGATAAAATTAAGAGAAAAGTTTCAAACATGTTGAGAATTGGTTGGGTCGCAGGCCTTGGATTATGTCATAGCAGAAGCAAGGCAACAAGGGATTCGGCTGCTCCTTGCCTTGGTCAATAACTTGCATGCCTATGGTGGGAAGACTCGGTATGTGAAATGGGCATGGGAAGAAGGGATAGGGTTAAGCTCATCCAATGATTCTTTCTTTTACGATCCATCAATCCGCAGTTATTTCAAGAATTATGTCAAGGTAATGTAATGTTATCTTTTTTTTTATTTCAAGTTATTCTTTGTATCATTTGTAGACGCTTCGATTTAAAAGAGCAATTTGTAGTGTTCTTACTTGGTGTTCTTGTCGTTCTGCACAGATAAGTTCTTGTGTTGTTAATATATCTTCTATGATGCCCTGGGCATTGTATTTCCACCCCAAGCTTTCTGTATATTTGTCTGATTGTTTTTAATATAAGCAAGTATTCCAGGCAGGCTGAATTATCATTCATTGTAACCTTGCCTGGAGGCAAAGGATAAGATTTTTTCCCCTTTATGTTGACTTACTGAATGAAATAACAGATTCTAGATTTAGTACCTGTCATCATGTCTGTTGCTTAATGCATGAAACTCTGGTTCTTAGCATGTACTAGGTTTTCGTATAGTTGCCAACGGCTCCCGTCCTCTTCATGATGAGTGCATGACCGTTTCTATCTGTGTTTCATTTTGCTGAATACATTACTTTTGATGTATATTTGTATTCTTAAGACTGTTAGTTAAACAATCAGCTTTCTCTGAATTCTTTTGCAGACTATTCTGACAAGGAAGAATACTATCACTGGAGTTGAATATAGAAATGATCCCACCATATTAGGCTGGGAATTAATTAATGAACCTCGTTGCATGACTGATCCTTCTGGTGACACTCTCCAAGTAAGTTCTTCTTCAAGTATCACAACCCATTCGATGATTTAAAAAATACGCAGTCAATTTTTTGACTTGTCCATGGATAACCAAGACTTGATAATTTCCTCCTGGTGTAATGTCTGAGTGCATGCTGCATGTTGTTTCTCCCAGCCTGCTTGAGAGGATTTAAAAATATATATATATATATTATCTGTGCTATTTTTTTCCCTCATCTATGCAAAAGTGCTTAGTCTAGCCTTTTCAATTAGCCGTTTCCCTGATACTCATTGTGATACTTAGTGTTGTTTTGCTATTCTTTGTAATGAGACATAAACAAATATAGACGGATCAGATGCTTTAAACACTTTGAACCAGATGCTTGCTCTTCTGGTTCTATGCAAGCTTGTAGAAGGGAACAAAGAAAACAAAATAGGCGTTCTTTAAGTTTCAGCCCTTGTAAAGTTGAGAAGGGAAAGAAAATGATATTGGTGCAACTTATTCTAACATGGAGATCTGACTATCCATTACTTGGCATAAAATGCAGGACTGGCTTGAAGAAATGTCTGCTTTTGTCAAATTGATAGACAAGAACCATTTGGTGACTACTGGCCTGGAAGGGTTTTATGGTCCTAATGACCCAAAAGGGCCTACTGTCAACCCAGAGGAGTGGGCATCCAGACTTGGATCTGATTTTATTCGCAATTCTGGGATTGCAAATATTGATTTCACCTCTGTTCATATCTATCCTGACCATTGGTAAGCATTGCATGACTACCATATCTATACTTTTGGATCTGGTTTTACTCAGGATAAAGGAAAAGGTATATCATAGAATGAGGCGATTTTGGATTACTTGGTAGGCATTGCCTTTGTTAAAAGGAAAATATCAAGGTCCCATTTGATATGTAAGATAGGGCAAAGAATGAAAATAACAAAAATTTAGATGAAAAATATCTCTTCCATGAGTTGTTAATGGGACAGTAAATGTTGAGTAATGACAGCAAAGGAAGGTAAACTAAAGTATTGCACATCACTATTTTCTAGCAAGAGAGAAAGAGAATACTTTTCCTTAGTTGAAAGCAAACTGAACAAAAGGGAACTCCACCCTCAGAAGGAAGGATGGCCATTGATGGAGTCTGCTTCAAATTTCTCTTTGAAATTTTCACCCTCTATTTCAACTGAAGTTTGTTTTTTCAAGTCCTGTTGGAATCTGCCTTCAGATTTATATTAAAAAAAATTCATCCAAAAGCTACTATCGTATTTTGAGATAGCTTATATATGTGCATATATACTTGTTGGTATAGGTTAAAAACGCATGACTTTGAGGTGAACCTGCATTTTGTCACCAAGTGGATGCATACACACATTGAGGACGGTGACAAAGAATTGAAGAAGCCTGTTTTGTTCTCTGAATATGGGTGGTCGGACTCAATCAAGAACTTTTCGGTATCTGACCGTGAAAGGATGTACAGAACAATTCTGGACATAATCTACAAATCTGCTAAGAAAAGACGGTCCGGAGCAGGTGCTTTGGTGTGGCAATTCTTCGTAGAAGGAATGAACGAGTTTGAGGATCATTTCTGGATGATCCCATGGAAAGGATCATCAACTTATTCTCTATTTCTTGAACAATCATGCAGATTGGCCAAAGTAAAAGGACTGACTCAACAACAGGACACAAGTTTCAAAGATGCATGTAAGAAATTTTGAAGAAATTCAAAAGCTTTTCTTGGTTAGAGAATAAAAAATGGGGTTGGAATATAGGGTTCTTTTTGTGGTTCGGTTGTGTGTTAGTGGTCTAAATGGCACGTTCTTGTAGTATATCATGGATTTTCATTACATCATCAATGCAACAATCAAAGTGACTGCAAGAGTATCTAGTGTTGCAGCACAGAGTAGAGACTATGTAACTGTTATTTCGAAGAACATCCTCAAGATCATCTTAATTTTGCGAGGATCTGTGTAGGTGAACTGAACTGATTGCCTTTTGAAGTCATACAATTAAATCATTAATCTGATTTACCCTACTCTATACTTGAAGAGTGATCAATATTGCCATCATTTTGTATCACTTGTAGTCCTTTCATTTGGAAATTTGTTAATTAAGACCAAGATGATGTAACATTTGAGAGTAAATTTTCCTCAAAATAAGGATAATTTGATGAAAAGCTCGTTTTTAACTTTAGAATGAGATGTTTTTTCAACTTCCTGGAAACAGGCAAGACAACCATAGATACAATGCATCCAACTTCTAAGATTAAGTTGAGCCCTGATCCTGCAATTAAGATAAAATTTGACTCTTGAAGACCATAACGAAGGATTAATGAATAAGAAATTCACCAATGGATTCTGGAGTAGGCTTCAATCCTTCAACAAATAAGCAGACGAAATATCAGACGAATATACACAAAGTAGATATCATTCGTTAGTTCTCAAGTTCCGAAGGATGATTTCGAATGAACAGAGAAATCAATATACACACGCAGGCACAAAACCCAAGCTTCTCAACACAGATTATCATACACACAGAGAGCCCATATTTTCTATCAAACTAGACCAAGGGAAAAAAACAGTACAACTACAGATATGAGCCCTATCTACTATCCATTCTGCGAAGCTGGATAACGATCAAAGACCAATTTGGTAGCGCCATTATCAAATTCAAGGCTAGTTGGAATCACGCTTTGCCGATAGTGGAAGTTCTAATGCGGTTATTGCCAGAAACGGTGTTCCTTCAATCTTTCTATTCTTCCCAGCCTTCGCCTTCTTTGCTTCACAATTCGAATGAATTATCTTTTCAGCCACCTTCTTAACAGTAGCATCACCATTATAACGTCAATTTCCCAATTTTCACCTCGTTTCCAGTTTCAGATAGACCAATTATCTCATTCCCCGTAGCCGCCCTATCAAAATCATCCCAGAGCTTCCTCACTAACCTCCTACGAGCCCTACGATTATCGGCTCCAATTTCCTCTGCCTCTGTTTCTTCCTCCTCATCGTCGTCCATGAAAGCCATGTATCTCCGTCGTTTGGTCGCAAGCGGTGCCGGAGGCGGGAAAACCAAATCTGCACTAATCTTCTCTAATCCACCAGAACAAGAACGAGGTTCCGGAATAGGGCTTCGGCTATCACGCTCGGCACGAAGCTTGTTGCTGTTGTTCTCAATTTTGCCCTGAAGCGGGGACCGCCGATCAACCAGGGAGCTTCGTTCGCTGACGACGTCGAGGGATCGGTAATAGGCACCGGCTAGCGCTGAACTGGACGTCAATGGAGGACAAGGGAGGCTAGGGCCGGCCACCTTGCAGGGAAGCGAACAAACGCACTTGGCGGGAGGATTTGGCGCCTCCGTGAGATTTTGGATTTCCTAGCAGCCTGGGCTTATATTACGGATATACTTTTTTGTCACATTATATGACGGATACAAAATATATTGAGTGTGTGCGGGAATTTAGGGTGACGAAGAAGTTTACGGATTTTAAAAAGAAATTATAAATTAAAAAAAATTTCCGATTTTAAGATTAGGAATTGAGATTAAGTTACACTGAATCAAAGTTTAGGAATTGAGTCACAATTAGATCAAAACTTGAGGGATCAAGAAATTAATTTTCTCTCTAGTCTATGAATAATTTGATTATATAGATTCTGCATCCCTCCACAATATTATATAATTATATATAGATATAGATAATTTATATTTAGCAATCATGTGATTGGATAGGAGCAAACAATATAATTAAATTTTTAAAAGTGCAGATTTAACAATAATTAACTAATAACGGTTTAAATTTAATAACATAGTTAACCCTCTTAACATACGTCTACTGTTTAACATGTTTTACTATTTTTCGAGTTCAAAAAGTTAACTAAAAAAGAGTTTTTTAATTACCATGAGAAAGATAAAATTATTTAAAGTAACTTTTACAGAGAAAATTAAAAAAAGATTATTTTTAATTACCTAAATGATCACAAAATGAAGATTAAACTCTAAAAATGGTAAAATATATCATCAGGTGTTTTTAAATTTACACCCTTATTAATTAATTATCGCTGAATTTACACCCCTAAAAATTAATTGTCTTCAATGTGTCATGACCAGAAATTTTATTGCTAAATTAACCATTTATACTAATGATTGTAGTTACTAGTTTTTTATAATAATTAATAATGAATACATGTGTTTTTTTTGTTTCCCGCCCGGTTCACCTGACCCGTGTCACGCACTTGAAAATGGTGGGTGAGTCTCCCAACAATAGCTGCTGCATATATAAGGACTCAAAGCCGAATACATGTGTTTTTAAAAACGTTGAAGCCGCCAACGAGGAAACACATTTTGGATATCCAAACCTACGTGGTACTCTTGGACGCCTGTCATTTAGTTCTGTCTCTTATTTGATTGAAGTGCAGATCAAGAATTTGATTCTTATCTCATTTGCGTACAGCAATTAGCAAAGGATCGCCCTGACTAATAAATCGTTATTGATGTCATCTTGTCACCCCTTCATTTTTAAAAGATTCACTCATCTTACAATTTTTCTCACCAACTATGGGTTTTTGAGTTTGAATTCAACAAGAGGCGATCACACATTTTAGGTTTTAATTTAATTGCATATCAAACTCGTCAAATAAAAAGTTCTATGATTATATAATAGGGTCAAACTTCAATTTTACTTTACAAGTTTCCGTGGAGTATTATTAAGCATATGGGAGTTTTTTTTGAATGCAATATCATTTGGAGGTTTTAATTTCACCCCATTGTTAGTTGACCGTTAGTTTTGACCTCCACTTATTAGGTTAACTGATGGTAAACTAACGGTATGATGAAATTATTACGTTTTTATACTTTTAGGATAACATCGAGCTTATTAAAAACGTCTCGAGTGATATTGCACCAAAACAAGACCAATAATATTTCACAAAAACTTGCAGCCTTCTAGAGCAAAAACGACGTTCATTCCAACATAATATTACTGCAGAGTTGAGAATAATTACAGAGAAAGATTACATAATTTAAAACTGCATATCTTATACTCCTTCCTTCCCTTTGTATACATTCATTATTTTTTTAAATTAATTTATTTAACCTATAAATTGATATATAATCTAATAATATATATATAAATATTTAAAAATATATAAATATTTCAAAATTGAAAACACTTGGGTAAAATTTATTGTATCCATTATGTCAAGTTACTGTATATAAAGATATTGGTGTGAGTATATTCCTATCATAATATATCTCATAAGTTGGACCGTTTGAAAACGCGTTAGAAAAGTACTTTTAAATAAATTAAAATTGATATGTGGAAGGAATCATATTGTTTTTCAAAAAAACACCGTTGAACATGCTTTTGACTTTTAAAAACGATGTTCCAAACAAACCCGTTATTTATTTAACTTTTAGATTTTATTTAAAAAGTCAACCAACTGTATATTAAAAACATTATGTAGTTATTTAAAGAACAAAGAACTACGATTGCCTGTGAGTTGCAGATAGATAAATGTGATAAACTCCTATCGCTTCTAAAAAACCCCCCACCGCTCACTGAATACAAATCCTACATTGATGGCAGCCAAATGTTTGACTGGTAGTGATAGATAACAAGCAAATAAAGGCCCCATACATACATAATCCTCATACATTTTACATACAATAGACATTACATAATTTTTTATTCCATGCATAATAAAAAGCGCAATGGTTGAGTCTCTGAAATTTGAACACAACGCCCTCCACAACATCTAGGCATTGTTCAAGCGGGGCGTCCCAGAATACAAACATCTTCATCCTGACCAACCTCTCTGGGGTACAGCAGAGCTATGAACGTTCAAACGGTCAATTACCGAGTTAAAATCTATAGGCTGCCCGGTCTCCTCCATCCTCTGAATCACGCTTGCCACGTGATCACTTCTGAATCCCATGCTCGTCAATTTCTCTATCACTTCATTGTAGGGATGGTTGCGAACGAATTGTGGTGGACTAGGACCCCGGACCATGAGATTGTGACCAGTAGGGTTCTGAAGGGAAGCACTGGCTGGAGGATACCCAGACTGAGCATAATGAGGAGGTGGGGATGGATGTGTTCTTCCTCCCTCGCCATCATACATCATGTATCCAGAAGCAGGAGGAAGTGCCGGGTGAGTCCCAGTGGTTCCATATGCATCGCCTGGTGATGCTGGAAATGAGCCCTTCATTTGCTGGGGAGGGGGTTGCTGTGGGACGGTTCTACCACCGCCATATCCATAGGGCATTGTGTCAGCGCGGCTAGATCCAGGTGGTGGAATCCCTGAATAGGGCATCTGCATTGGCATGCTGCTGGGCAGTGCTTCTGCCGGAGATTGATTTGTAGCTTGACTCGGAGGGTAAGAAGGATAAACTGAAGAAGGTGGCCTCATTTGAGGTTGCATAGAGGGAGGTTGTGGTTGTGGAGGCTGCACCTGCTGAGGTGGTAACTGCTGAGGCCATTGCTGCTGCTGCGGCTGTGGAGCTGGAGCCGGCGCTTGTTGATACTGAGGATACTGTTGAACAGGTGGGGTCTGAGTTATTTGAGAAGGTAGTTGGGTCGATCGATACTGTGGATCAGAAGGCAAATATTGGTTTTGGGGAAGCTGAGCTACTGCTTGTGGATTGGGTACTGGGGTGGGTGCCATGTAATATGGAGGTTGTTGTGTGGCTTGGGTAACGCTTGATGCTGCAGCCTGAGAGTGGGGTACCATAGCCTGCTGCTGGGGAGCAACTTGGTGGGGTAGGGCAAGAGCTAACTGTTGATTGTGAGTGTCAGGTGCACTATCAGTTTTCTTAGGATCTGTGGCAGAAGGGGAAGATCTCTCCTCGTTGGACTGTGTATGGCTTGAGGAAGATGATTCTTTCTGAACAAGCTGAAGCTTGGCTAGTTCTTTCTGAGTGTCAGCAAGCTCTTGTTTGTCTCTTAAAATTTGTACAGACCTGTGGACCTACATGAACACCAACCAGAAAAATAAGAATAAAAACATGTCAAAGAAGCCCACAAATCAAAATATAAAAATACATATGCACAGGTCAACAAAAAGGAACAGAGAAAAGTTTAAATCAAATCATACATATCCCTCTAGTGGAAATCTTTTGACCAAAAGTTAAGAACGTTCAGTCCCCACTATTTATCCATTAAGACTGATTCCTAGTTTAAGCTACAAAAAATCATCAAGCACAGACCAGAAAAGGTAAAGTAATATAATGCTTGTTACTAAAGACACTACCCATTAAAGATGCAACTTACTTCTTGAAGGTGTTTGTCAAGAGATTTAAGCTTTGACTCTGCCTCTCCATTGCTCCGATTTAAATCACTTCGCATTTCTACAATTGATTTGTCGAGATTGTAGCAATATAACTCCAACTGAGATAGCCTTGAACTAATTCCCTCAAGAAACCGCATGAGATTGTCAGCATATTTTTTCATGCTCTTCTCTACTGTGGCAATCACATCTTGACTTAAAGAATCCTCTGGCGGGCTATAGGCAGTAGCAGGAAACATTGATGTCCTTGTCATCCTTGTTTTGTGAAAATCCGGCTGAAATAAAGATTTCAAGGGCTCAATTTAAAATTACTGAATAGTTTATACAAGGTAAATTTGATGCAAAATCCTCAAACCATACACATGCAAGTGAAAATCGGTAAGCATAAGAATGGCCAAAATTTACATATTAAAACAAGAAAAACATTTCTAGGTAAGCTAGAGAACACGTTATCCAATATAAAAAATCATTTTAATACAATGAGCCTTAGTAACATCATGGTGTTTCTTGGTGCAAAAAATAGGCTATTGACAAATATGAGAGCCCCCAGGGAGTCCCAACAGATGCAAAGCATACATCCAAACATTTTCATTGGTTGAGGTAAATTAACAAGTGACTAATGCAATAGCAAGAGGGAGAACAGAGAAAAGAGAAACTCAAATAAAATGGAAATCAATGTCCAAACAAAAATAGAAGTTGGAAGTAAAAAAAATGTAGAAATACAACCCGGATGGAAATCCGAATTGACTTGCAGATTCTGATTAGTGGTGCAACAGAACTTTCAACCAACTCCCAACAGACCTAAAAGTGAATTTTCAATCCAAGTTATATCATATTGTGTAAAGCCAGGAGCCATATCTCAGTTGTATTTGTATCCTTCCAGTAACTGCCGCAAGACTTTAACTTCTGTTCTTCTGTCTTGGCTCAATACACCAAGGACACTTATTTGGGCATATCACTGTCGGATATGCATCAGAGTATCAGACAACAATAAATGGGGAGGCAAATACAACCCCGGGGGGGGGGGTGGATTCCACGAGTAAGTGCTTCCTAGTATTATACCCAAAGCAGCTAACTTACTACATAGAGTTTATAGCTCTAAGCAATAAGCATGCCGACACTTGCCCTGGCGAAGCTAGTCAGCTAAATGGATCTTCAGAGCATAATGACCCTGAATATGGTGCAAAGACAAATAGATAATGGATTTTAATTCATCATGTAGATTCATCGCAAAAAATGCAGCGTTAATTAAGTATGCTGGCCTTTTCTTTTCCACACCATAAAAAAAATGGACGTCCAGTCTGACAAAACCAGACTATAAAAACCCTAACTCGTTTCAAATTTCTGCTATTTTTACATATTCCAAGAAACCCATAGAGCCCAATAATCAGCAGAAGAATAAAGATTGACGAATCAAATTCGGAAGAATCTATCAACGACAGGGAAGAGAGAGAATACAAGAAAGAGAACGATATCAAATAACTTGCTTCCGCGACCACCAAATTATTCGTTTAAAGAATATCGAATTTCCTAAACCCTAATCACTTGTTCCTAGTAAAGCATCGCAGCCAAATCCGGAAATCCCCCGAGGTAGAAAGATAACAAAAGTCAACCCCTAAATCGACCAAAAAAGCCCATCGGTACAAACCTTGGTAGAATTGGTGCCCATGACTGGATCGCTGTGATTGCCATTAGAAGAATCCTGGGTGCCATAGTCCTCGTATGAGCAGAGGATGTCATCAGATGCAAAATCAAACCCTTTGGAGGCGGAGTTACCGCGACCAGACGCCATAGCTAGCTCCGCGATGCAGAAGATATCCTTCAATTAAAAGATGGATCCTTTGAGGTGAGAAATCTGGGTAATCGAGGTAATCGAGGGGGGGAATGGTATTGCTTTAGTGCTTCGGCCTTTGGGCTTGTGTGCAAAACCACGTTTAGCATCTATTTATGATTTATGAAAAGTCAGATGAAAAGAAATTAGAAAAAGAAATCATTTTTATACAGAGAATGCTTTGGTTTGGAGAGAAAGATAAGGATGAGAACCGACCATGTCCCGATATGGGGTAGCCCTGGGTTTGGTGTCGTTGAGATTAATTTTCTCCCCACATGCTTGAACTGCACAGTTCAATTATGTAATATTTAAATAAATTTTTTATTATCATGTTGATTTGTGACGATGGTTTGTCCATATGAACAAAACTAATGTCAAATTTTTTGTCTATTATATTATTTTCCATTCACGTACCAAATAATTGCATACAATAGGAGAACTTGAGATCTTATGCATATTTGGTTCTGTGTTTGCAAGATTCAAACAAACATTTAACAGTATTTTTTCATAAAATGAAATAATCTCATTCACATATTTACTTCAACTTACGTAAAAGTACTTTTATACTGCATTTTCAAACCGCATCAGGTTATATAAAAAAAACTTGATTTAACCATGGTCAATTTCTTCATTATAATACTTCCTTCAACCCTAAATATATAACATCATTTGCAGCACATTTAGGATTGAATGGACAGGTCTAAAGAGTTTGTAAAAGATATGGCTGGTTTAGAGTTCCAAAAAAATCTATAAAAGAATGCATACAAATTTATAATTAATAAGCTTCTCATTGTGACAAGTAGATATGGGTCCCACGTTTTTATGTTTGGATTCTACATTTGCAAGTCAAGATGACTTGAAAAAAAACAAACTTAAATCCCAAACTAATATTTGATATTTAGTAACATTCTATAAGTCAGTCTACAGATTAAGAATGTAGTTTTAGGAACATAAATTAGAGAGGTTGTCATTAAAGTTTAGTTCAGTGGAGCTAATGCTAGTTACAACATGGTAAATTGTTTTATTATATGTAACAAAAAAAAATAAACATCTTATCCCATGTAGCTAAAAGAAACTAACAAGTTATGGATCAATTAAAAAGAGAGAGAAAATGACACTTGAATTGTTAAAAATCAATACATCTTTTGGATGGACAATATGTACAAGTTTATAGTTAATAATAAATTTTAAAAGAATGAACAAGATGAATAAATATGCATGTACGTATTATATATATTATGCAACGAAAATTTACCTTTTGGATGGAGATGATGAAGTATTGATAAGCTTTTGTTACTACGTACTGAACTAGTAATATTTTCAGAATTTAACCATTATTTTTACTAATGTTAATAACTATTTTTCGGTACATGTAGGTTTTAAATTATATCAATATCTCAACCAATGATTGGTTGCATATTTCTCTTCTCTCTTGCATTTTCCTCTAGAATCATAACGAGAGAATGCTGGGTCTGACCATGATCATAAATATATTATTTATTTTTTATAAATT
>JANTPZ010002544.1:0-19425 GCA_025593235.1 Vachellia pachyceras
AGTTATTTTTCAGTTCATGTCCCAGGCTATATATAAATATCATATATGTATTTTACCAAAATATGGAATGAATAAATGAAGTTATAATTCTCTCATGTGTCTCCCCAGAACTCAGATTCTGGTTTTAGTCCCTCCCTTCTTTTCTTCTTTTCTCTCTCTTTCCTAGAACTAGATTCTGGTTTAGCCTCTCTTTTCTCTTCTACATCTTCCTCTATTTCTATTTCCCTCTCTCCCTTTTCTCTCTTTCGATTTCTTTCCCTAAATAACAATTAACACAAGACACATAATAAAATATAAAACACAAATAACTTCCTAAAATAAACCGGTTTCCTATCACAATTCAAATTTGAATACCAAGCCAAGATCAGATTGTACCCCGACTGTATTACAGCAGCATGAAGAAAAGCAGGAAACTACAAACATATCCATGCATGTGTGCAAATTCAATACAGCATGATCAATTTAAAAAACAAATATCACTGTTTAAAATATTGACATCTCAAGCGCAGCAACACAATAGCCTTCCATCTCATCAAAGCCTACGCAGAAGTGCCTAGACAAGGGATGACAGAGTGAAAGTACCATATTTATCAATAGCCTACTAAAAGCACATGAATAAGCATAAACAAATTAACAAAATGAAGAAATGAAAATTCCAATTAGAAAAATCTCATGCAAACAGTGTTATATGGATTCCTAATTGCCAAAATTAACATCGGAATGGCTGATTTTTCCTTGCAACACTATGTCAAGTAGTCAACAAATATTCAATGACCTGACAAAGGAAAAATCAGTAATGTGTAGCTTGAAGGATGAAAGATAAAAGCCAGTTCAATGAAACAAAAAGATAGAATACAAGAATTTAAACCAGTATCGATTTTATAATTTATATTCATCAATGCTGGGCCATAGAATTTTAGCATCAATGAAAAGTTATAACCTGAAGGGGATGAAGATGATCAATCAGCGCATCCGTTAAAAGAGCTTTGAATGAGCCCCAGTTCATGTTTTGGCATTCTAGCAAAACTTCCTGCATTTAAAAATAATTACCAGAAAAATAACTCAGATCGTTTGAAAGCCATTAATTATGGTATGGTGCATTTACTTAATTAAAAAAAACACCTCTAAAGCAAAAGTCCTTAAGTCAACACCCACCAATTAGTAGCCATAGTAGAAAGAACCTTTTTCCCCTTAATCAAAGAATTAATTTTATAAAGAGAAAATAAAGGAGAATGAAGTACCATGCGGTAGAAGGTACTAGAAATGGAACGAGAACAAAAAGAAATACAAAATAGCGACTTATACATTCAGCAAAACTGTCAATCCCTCTGTTAAAAGACTAAGCCAAACACCAAAGATGACCTATTAGAAGATTAGCTCAAGAAATCCTCTCATTTGATGCCAATATGGTTTGGATGTTCAAACTTTAAACAATCTTCATGTGTATTCTAGAATGTGTCTTATATTTCTTGTCATGATATCTGGGTCCGAATACACTCCCTTTCAATAACTATGATTTGTTCTTAATAATTTATATTCTGTCTAATAAGTAAAAGCTAGTAGTAAGGAAATAATACTTTAATGCATTGAAAATAAGTTTTCAATGGTTTTCCCAAGAAAACCATTTTCTTTCTGGCTGTCTTTGATCTCTTTTACCTTCCGTCATTTCTAAGGGTTTTGCCCCAGAGAATTTTCTTTCAGAGCTCCTCCCCTTTCTTTTTCTCCCCATTTACGCCAGAATAAAACAAGATGGTACTTGGACCCATTTTCCAAAACAAATTTTCTGACGTAGCATCAATTATGAGGACTGTTCGTTTGGATAATAACATATGTAAAGCTCACAGGTAAGATCTCATCAAATGTTCATTAATCATGCCAAATGCCAAAATTGTACAAGGCCAGCAGAAAAGACATTTGAACAAACTAAGCAGGCCCCAGCATCAACAACTGAACAGACATAATGCAAAATACTAAGATGCTTTCTTACCTCTTTTGTCTTGTCTGTAATGAGCTGATATATGGAAAGAAGATTGTTACATTCAGGCCTTTCGGGATTGTCAAATTCTAAGCTGTAAGGTTCACGACAAAGTCCAAAAAACAGTAACTTTAGAACTAGTTGGACAGCAGATTAACAAAGATTAATGAAAAAGGGAGGGGGTAAGAATTTTTTGAGACAATTCCTCCAAGTAAAAAGATCGCCATATCTTAATTTAGCAAATAAAACAATGAAAAAAAAACCTACCCAGTGAATGCATCAGTTTTGCAACGTTTTATCTTGTTTGCTATCAGCTACAAAACAAAACAAGCTCAGAGCAAGTGGGATGAAAGGAAAATCAACAGCTAAATTAGGTAGGATATAGTGAACCATACTTCATAAACTTCAACATAGCTAATGATAAAAGCATAGCAGAACTTCTAGTAAGCCCTTAGGGCCCAACTCACCTAAACTTTTTCTTTACCCAAAAAAAAAGCATAGCAGAACTGAAAATGCTTGTAAGTGACGCCTATTTATGAATCAGTTGAGCAAAATAGCCATGATGAGGTAAAATATTTATTGATGTGGTATGTGCTAAATACAATTATTGCTTCTAATATTACTATCTTGCAGGCCACAAAAAAGTTCAAGAAATAACGGAATGAACTTTTTTCTGAAAAAAAGGTATAAATGATAAATTTTTAAAAAAGAAGTCTAAGTCCTACATTGCGCAGTAAGGCAGAGATATAAAGCAATATAACAAGTGAAACTGTACTCACACTTACATCTTTTGAATCAAGAAGATTAATTCTGGATTGATCAGAAGGCGCAGACTTTGACATCTATCAGATGGATCCACAGCAAATGCCAAAATTCAGAACAAATATATAGGCGCTAGCAAATCAATTAGCCTTTCAATTCATAGTTTTATGAAACTGTATCATTATAAAGATTTTATTTTACCTTCAACAAGGCAAGGGGGCACAGGAGGGGATAAATAACTGAATGTGACTTTGCAAGATGACATAAAAGGAACAATAACATTAAAAAATAAGCATACAACATTTATATAATTTGTCTAAATATCATAAATTTGTTCTTCAAGCTTGGGAAGTTCAAGCTCAGAAAGAAAATTATCAACACGGGCAATCTATACTGAATTTTTAATCGATGTCTTGAATTGTTCTATCCACTTTAATGGTAAATTAGATATATCAGACATACACTGAATTTTCAAACGTTAATGAAGGAAAAGGAGAAGTGGCCAATGAACCTTATTAAAACAGATACAGATATGCGCATAAAAGGGGAAAAATAAAAATGAAAGAAAAAGTGGAAACCTTGGAAAGACCATCAGTTAGTGACATAACTCGGGCTCCGGTTGGAGGTATAAGTGGCTCTGGAACCTACATATTCGAAAGCACCTTCAGAAAGAATATATTGCAATTGATTCATTAACACTTATTAATGAGTGAATGTCACTTACCTTAAATAAGGTACCGCCTCGGCTGTCACAAAAATAAGAAGGGTCATTCCAACAAGTCATAAGGCGCCATTTATGTCAAGTTTAAGAGACAGTATCTCTTACCCGCCTAACTTCTTCCACTTCCTTCCTCCATACAAATAATTGACACGTTCAGCTACTTCACGGGTCAATTCTAAATGCTGCTTTTGATCTTCACCAACAGGGACAAAGTCTGACTGCAAAAGCAAGCTGCGATTCATAAGAATTGTTCATATTCAAGGTAATATCAATCCACCATAACAAAATCCAAATAAGATCTAAAAAATCTAGACGCTGTAAAAATTGTGTAGAAAAGGATAAAATCACCAATAAGTATTACAGGTACATTAAATTGGTATTTGAGCTTTCATGAGTAGCTCCATAAAAATGAAGAAATAAATTGACACATCCAGACAGAAATATTAGAGACAAAAGAACAGAAAGGTAAAGCATTGGAAACCACCTGATAAAGGAGAATATCGGCAGCCATTAGAACAGGATATGTCAAAAGAGCAACCCCAACATTTTCATCTCCCTACAAGTGCAATTTGAAAAGAAATACAGATTCATGGATCCGTAAGAACTTCAATGAAATAGAAAATGGAAATTAAAAATGAAAAATGAGATTCATGCAAATATTCACACACCTCCTTACAGGATTTCTCTTTAAACTGAATCATTTTGTACAACCAACCAATTGGTGTGGCAGAACTCAGCAGCCACATCAACTCTACATGTGCACGAACATGGGATTGTACAAAAACAGATGCCTGCATAATTGTCCTGATATTTCTAGTAAAATGCACATATCCAAAAAAGTTGTAAAGAACAGAAAAGATTACTAAATACCTTTGAAGTATCAACACCACATGCCAGATAAATGGCTGCTGTTTCTCTTGTTGTCCTAGATAATTGCTGTGTGTCATATGGTAATGTGATCTGCATCATTACAAGAAAAACAGAAAACCAGCTATGATTAGTAATGTATTACATCTGAAAAGTAAAATATTAGTTTCATATGCCACCGCACTGACCAGTATAATAAGCCTTAATTAGGAATTTCCTTAGGCTATTCAGTCTCCAAGATAAAAGGATGAGACCAGAATAACTTGAAACTTATCGTGAGGATAATGTGCATTTGTGCCGCAAATAGAAAAGGATACAATGTCAAGTCCATTGTTGGGGTAATACAATACCAACTAAAGCTCAGAAGCAGCACAGACAGCTAACATAAAAATCATCAATTTCATGATCCCCTTCTCCATTAATAGCGCCTCACCTATTTTGCTTTACTCAAAATGTGAATGCAAGCTGCAAAGAGCAGGTCCGTAGTCCATATTCCAAATTGACATAAGAGATGGTTCAATATCCATCTAAAGATTGAACTAACTCATCTTTGATCGATCTCAATTGACCTTACCAAAATATTCGCAAAGTTTAGGATATCACAGACAATAGTTGGTGATATTTGCTATCTACTATATATGATATTCTGGAAGAGATTTTCAACCAAATCTACACCTATGTGACTCCAAGCGGTGCTTTTAACTACAAAATGAGAAAAAACACAGGACACCTAAAACTTTAAATGCTTATACAGAAGAAATAGGAAATACCGCATGCAGGTCCACGATGAAGTAAAGTGTATCATATGTATTCTGCATAATTAAAGAAATGTCTTATATTAGCAAGTCAAATAAAATCCATGCATCAAATGAATCAATTGTTGTTTCATGCTAAATTCAATTAACACTTGTACGCAATCAATGAACTCTTGGTTATTGCTAGGGGGTGAGGACAACCAACAACTTGGAATAAATGAGTGCTCGCTTAGCAATCTCCATAATCTTAACCCATAGTAGCTCAAATTTCGAATCCAAGCAAAGAACAGTCATCGATTCACCGTTGCACTACTCAGACCAAGGGTCTAATTTTTCGCTAGACATACCACTGATTTACAACGCTATATATATGGGCACTGAGCAGACATTTATTTGGCTCTTAGCAAGTTGAGTCGGGGCACGCTATTGTTCTACGCATGGATGGAAAGCAATATGCAAGCATTGTGTGAGTCATTTCCTTCAGCCTTAGCTTTCAATTCCAGAGGAACTAGAACATGTCTGGGTGGTGATTAATTAAAAGTGGTTTTTTATGCCTAAGCATGTGTGTGGGATTCCAAGGTAGAAACGAAAGAGTAAAGGATCAGATTATGAAAGTTAAAAGTCAGTGCCAATTGATTTATTTTGTCTTATACGGAATACAGAAGCCCAGTTTAAAAGATTGATTATATATACAAGCCCAGGATTGGGGTTATTCAATTTTCAACAGCATCGTCAGGGAAGAGGATCAACCCATCAACAACCTGAAGTCCGACCCAGTTCTTTATGGCACCAAGATAATTTCCAAGGTGGATAGATCCTGTAGGTTGAACTCCTGACACAACCCGTTTCCTGTCAAAGAGAAGTTAAATATACATAATTTGAAAAGGTGTATTCCAAGTCCAAGATAAAAAACAGAAAATGAAAATAAAAATATGCATACAAGTGCCAAGATAACCACAGAATACAGAGTCTTGATGCAGTAATTTCATACTGTTAATCTAAGCGGTTGGCATTCAGGAACAATATACGTACACTCCCAATACTTACTCCAGTATACGAATCATAATGTATCAACAGCGAGACCGCCACCATATTGAATCATTGATCAATGGTATAAGAGATCAAGTGTGACCAAAAATACAAAAAAGACAATTTTGGACTCAATTAACACTAACTGTTAGAAGAATAGAGTTGCGATTACTTCGCAGAGGTCGGGGAAGACTCTGAAGCAGATGCAATGCTAGAATAACAGCGGACGGACGCGCCACTGAAGATAACTGGACGGCGAGAACAAAGGAGGTTCGAGGCTGGTGCTTTCAAGAACATCGGCCCAACACATGGCCTGCTGGTAGCAATAAAAATCAGAAAATAGAAACCGCATTTATAAGCTGGCGAAGAAGAATACAATGAGGATAGGAGAGAGTTGATGTGTACAGTGAAGAAGCAAAGTGAGGAGACGAAGATGAGGGAATCAGGATTTGAGAAAGAACCGCGCGACCCATCTTACTTCAACGGCTGTCTTCTGCCTAGTTTTATCAGAATGCATCTTCCGACGAAGACGACTCGTGGGTCGAAGTTTTATTTTAAAATCTAAATTTTACCTTAAAATTTAGTTTTTATCTAAACATACAAAAATTTTCGAAAAGATATTTTGATTACAAAATCTCAATTTTAAATTTAAATTTTCTCTTTCCTACTTTTTTTTATTTCTCTTTCATCTTTCCTATTTTTTTATTTTTTTCTTTCTTCTTTCCTACTTTTTCTTTTTTTATTTCCTCTTTCATACTTTTTCTTTCTTTTCTTTCCTCTTTTCTACCTACTTTTTGCCTCGGAATCCGTAAAAGCTAATAACTTCTCAAATATAAATTATTTTTCAAAACATATGTTTTACCTCAGAATCTGTAAAAGTTATTTTCTAAAATATATTCTCCAAAATCTAAATTTTTCCTAAAATCTATAAAAATTACTTTTAAAATAGCTTACAAACAACCAAAATAAATTGATAGTACCCGCCAGGCGCGTCAAGGGATACAATACTTTTCCAACGGCTGATATACTGCAAGTCGTTTATTGCTTTGCCGATAATTCCCTAATCCATTCCCCCACCCGCCAAAGCAACCCCTCCCCAGGACGGGCAAAAGAAAATAGTGTGCGCTATGTAGTATTTAGATTCTTTAATTTATTTATCTAAATTTTCTTATTTAAATTTTTACCCTATAACTTCGGATTTATAATCTTTTTTAAAATAAAATTATATTTTTTCAGAAAATAAAATACCGTTTAGAACTAATCAAAGGGTGCAAAGGAATAGCCTTAAAATATGAAATGAAAAATAGCAACTCTAAAATAAATTGATAGTTAAATATTAAAATTAAAATTTTAAATAAAAATAAGAAGTTAATAATAAATTTAAAAAGTTTAGCCTTTTCCTAACAATAATTAAATGGTGTTTCCGACGATGATGGACCTACGTAAATAAATTGATCAATATTCTCAAATATCAGAATATCAAGAAGAGTATCTATATTTGTATAAAGAAAAGAACAAGAAGAGTATCTATATTTAAATTTTGTTGTGAAAAAGCAATAATGAATACATGATATATCCGAAACCCATCCAGATAAGAAAAATGCAACAATAAATCTTACCTAGAGTTAACAACGTGTATCGCATAATATTAACTGGGAGATTTATTTTAAGGTCTCATAGAAGAAAGTTATTTATGAAAAGGTATTAAGAGTTGTCAATGGCAGCTGATCCACTTGTCAATGGTGCTCCCCGGCTTGTCATTGACAACCTCTTGGGACCTTTTCATAAATAACTTCCTTCCATAGGACCTTACAATAAATCTCCCATGTTAATTATATTATTACCTCTTTACTTCTTAATATAAGATTAAGCTAACTTTCTTTTAGAGAAATTTATGAAGTTAAATGAATTATTTTAAAAAAATTTATATATATATCATTATATTATATTATATTTATAATTGAGATAAATTAATTTAGAAAATGATAAATGTAAATACTTAAAAAAAATTATTTATTTTCTTTAATCCTTATAAAAAAATTAACTAGCTGCTTTATTAAGGATAGGAGATGGTATAAAATGGAAAGAATTTACATAGCATAAAAAAGAAATAATTTACTATTAATTTTTGTTTATCACTACATATATTACAAACGATATTATGACCTTAATACTTTAAACGTAGCATAAAATCTAACATGCTGGTCGTAATAATTAGTCGTGAACTTGATTAAATATTCATATCAAATTAATTTTGATTTTGAAAAGCTTCCATATTGATGAAGACGATCCACACTTTTTATTTGGCATCGATTAAAGAATTAATTGGCTATAGACACATGAATAGATATATAACATGTAAAGAAAAAAAGATAAAATTACCTTTAAAGCAATGTGAAAAACTAGCAGGATATATAAGAAGTTCAATTGCATATTTTTTCACTTTATACATTTACACCTTCGTGGAAGCTCATTTGCATATTTGGAAAGCTCGTATATTTTTGACATTTTGCACCTTCATAGAAGCCCACTCACATATCTTAAAAGCCCAGTTGCATATGTAAGAAGCTTAATTGCATATTTTATCACTGTTATTTGCAGTTTTGTGAAAATCCAATTGCATATTTGTCATTTTGCACCTTTGTGGAAACTCACGTACATATTGTATAAGCTCACTTGCATATCTTGAAAGCCCAGTTGCATGTGTAGAAAGCTCATTTGCATTTTTTTCCACTTTGTCATTTTCACTTTTATGAAAGCTTATTTACATATTTGTCATTTTGCATCTTCATTGCAGCTCACTTGCATAATCTGGGAATCCGTTGAAAAACTGGTTTCATACAAGCCAAGGCGAGTATGTAAAAAAATTTTATCTCAACTTGCACAAATGTAATTCAAAACGGAGAAGCCAAACTTGAAATTACTAAATTGTAACAACTTTTCTTATTAGCCATCGACTCATTCAAATTTCACTGTAGAATATAATATTCCATCCAAATACAATAAAAAAATTAAAAGAATTGAACACTTCCCTAAGGCATCAAAAGTTCTAATAACATAGCAAATCTTATTTTAAAACTCATGGATACTGCAGAATACAGATCAAAACTTTCAAAGATAGCTTCGGTAGACTGGGCTGTACATACAGCTCTCTGCATATTTGACAAGATCTTTAGGTCGAGGCAGATGGGAAGCCAAACCTGTCCACAAAAAAGTGAAAATTAAGTGAAAACAAGAAAGGAAAAGAAAAACACATGTATCCGTGCTTGGCGTTCTCAGAATTGAACACATGAAGAGACTTACCAAGTTCATATGCCTTAGCTGCAACATTGGCAGCAATATGAGCTGATATCTTTCTTATGTTAGTGAAAGGAGGGTAAATCAGCCCCCTATCATAGTTTTCCTCTGTCACTTGTGCAGCCAGAGCTTCCGCTGCACCAGAACATGTACTGTTTAATGAATGATCCATAAAAATAATCCATCATTCTAGATTGCTTCATGCGGCTTATATAAAAGCACAACTGTTATTCTTATCCTTGTACTTACAGGCCGCCAAGAGCATCTCATCACGAACCCGGATTGCACCGGAGATGATCAAACCCAAACCAAAACCAGGAAATATGTAGGCATTGTTGGCCTGAATGTTATCATAAGAAGAAGCAAGCCAGTAACTTGAATTAAGGTATACAAGTTGCATGATAAAATATACTTTGAAGGTTTCAAAATAAAACCTGTCCAGACACAAAAACTTTTCCTTCGTATTCGACAGGGTCAAATGGGCTTCCGCTAGCAAAGATTGCTCGTCCCTGCAAATTAAAGGTGGATTTTATGTTTTATTATCTGATTCAATAGCGTTAATCTGAAAAACAATGTTTCATGGAATCTTGTGCAGAGAAAAAGGGCAATAAAAAAGTTACCTTGCTCCATGTATAAGCTTCTTCAGCCGTGCACTCAGATTGTGAAGTTGGGTTCGAGAGAGCAAGAATGAGCGGTTTCTAGATGCCAATAAATATTTTATGCATTAATGACTCAATCTCCTCATTAGTTAGCAAAGTTATTACTAAATGAAAGTTTGAAGAACCTCGTTGAAGGATGACATGGCTTCAACGACCTCCTTGGTAAATGTCTTTCCTACTCCGGATGATCCTATTAGAACCGTCGGTTTGATTGCCTGAGGGAGTCATTTGTAAGTATATTGTACGAACTATGATGGGAAGAAAAATCTTGAATGGTACAGAAACTGAATTCAAGGCACTTTTCTTACCTTGACAGCATCCAGCAGTCCCTTTACAGGTTCATGCTCATGAGCCCAAGGCTTTTTGAAGTGCTGAAGCGATTCCATACGAGACCTAACAATCAGTCCCTGAGACAGGACGCGCTTGTTAAGAATGACAGTTATTAGGAGAAGGAAACTTATTAAGTGAAAAATACATCAATGCCCCTTCGTTACCTTTGAATCCACTAGCCAAACTTTCTTGCGGGTCTCTTCCAATGGAGCTTTTGTCTGTCCAAGAATATCGATGATCAGAAAGAGTTAACATAAACATTACTAATGGAAGTAACTTTTAATAATAATACCTGCTTTGAAACCTCAAGAGCTATCAGCTCTGCTATCCCAGTTCCAGCCTTCAACAGCGAAAAGATTATAAGTGGGAAATAAACCCATCAATTTAAATTTATATTCATATGGATGACATTTTCCCTTTTTCTCTCTTAGACATGGCGTTGAAATGATGACGTGTGCAAATAAGGCATTGGTTTATCATGCTAACCTCTCCAGCACCTAGGAATAGGAAGGTGTGATCAGCTAAGGTCCCCCCCACTAACTTCAGGGAAGCAAGCAGTCCTGCTAATACCACGGATGCTGTACCCTGAATTAAACCAAAAATAAGAGTCAATCACTCAAATTTAAACAAGGGGTTGTGCGTAGAGTCACTGGTGGTCTTCTACGTACCTGTATATCATCATTAAAGACAAGATGAGATGAGTTGTATTTTGCCAGCAGATCAAACGCATTATGATTTGCAAAATCTTCGAACTGAAAAGAAATGATAAATGTTGGCAAAACAATATAATCAAGCAAAGAAGAGAAAACCATATTAACATGTCGGAGCAGATCTGTAACCTGTATTAAGACTTTTTCCCCGTAGTTCTGTTTAATAGCATGCATGAACTCATCTAGAAGCTCTTCATATTCCTAAACCACAATTACGAAATGTCATGTTTAAATTTAGTTGAATACTTCTTACTCTAGTCTATATGGGGATCAAAAAACAACTGAACTGTGCATTATTGCAAGAGAGTAGAAGAGAAGTAACCGGACCTCCCCAGTTGCCCTCTTTTGCCTAAGCCCAATGTAAAACTCATCATTCAGCAGCATCTCATTGTTTGTACCAACATCAATAGTTATTGGTAAGCACTGTAAATTATGGATCCATATTGATATTAATCAAGAGTTGGAAGAAAGTAACATGCAAGGGGAAAAAGGCAAAAAAAAAAATAAAAAATCATATGCTAGTAGCCCTTACTGCTGAAGGGCGAACACCTCCTAATGCTGTATAGAGAGAGAGTTTCCCAACAGGAATGCCCATGCCCTATCAGAAAAGTTAAAACCTTTATATGTCAACTGAGAAAATATTCTGAAGATTATACAGAAATAGGAACCAAATCAACAGATACCTGACAACCAAGATCTCCAAGACCCAGAATACGCTCACCATCAGTCACAACAATAACTTGAATGCTCTTTTCTCCCCAGTTTTTCAATACTTCACCGATCTTGCCTCTGAAGAACTCAATCTCTCAGTATTTTCTGAAATTACAAGCAGGGGGGGAAGAAAGAAAGAAAGAGGAATGGCATGAAAATCCATACTTCTCGTTCAAACTGATATAAAGACCCTGAGGACGCCTAAAAATGCTTCCATATTTCTGGCAGGCCTCTCCAACCGTGGGAGTGTAAACAACAGGTAGCAGTTCCTCAACATTATCGATCAATAGCTTGTAAAACAGCCTTTCATTCCTCTCCTGTTAGAATAGAAAGAGGTGAGAGATGGTGAATGATTTGATACTATTAAGCACCAACCAATAGAAAAGTCGCCATAAGAGCAAGAAGCCAGCTAGTACCTGAAGATCCATCAAGGCCATGTATCTGTGCAGAGGAACATCATACTGGCGAAGATTGTGCATCAACCTCTTCTCCTGTTTAACAATGATAATAACAAGAGTAATTAGCCAGAAAGAAAATGCAAATAATCGTAAGAGCCCGGACCATGAGAAAAATTCATTTCAGGTTAGCAATCTAAGTAACCTGAAGCTCTTGAGAGAAGACAGCAGGAGGCAAAAGGCCACGCAGGTAATGAGCGTCCCTTTCTTTCTCAGTGAAGCCAAGTCCTTTGTTGTAGCGAGGATCACGCAGCAAAGTGCACCCACTGTAACACACAATAATTTATTAGCATTCATTTTATATTTTATTGATTAATCGGGTCTCTCTTTTGTCTTTTCTCTGCCTAGCCTGATTCTCGAAACAACGGAATTCGTGGAAAATTGGAGTGAAAGAGAAACGAGTTGTTTTTTTTAAAAAAAAGAAAGAAATCAAATGAAGCGGGTTGATATCGAAATCTGGTGTACTAGTCTAGCCGAAAGTTTAAGGCCCGGCAAATAATAAGATCGCGTAAAACAGTTAAGCACAGATCCAAAAACGGAGGTCATCGACTAAAATATTAGTAGAATCAACAGGAAGTGATGCAGAATTCTTCTCCCTCTTTAACATGTCGTCCTCCTTCTTCATAGCTAAGAAAATAGGATATATAAAAGCGCAAAACTCAGCGTGCTGCCGCCTCACCTGGCAACTGAAAAAGTCCAGGGAGTGACAAGCTGGTCCTCCGTGGCACTATCCTCGCCGTACGAGTCGCGAACACCACCTCCGTAACCTTTCAGGCCATCCTCTGAAACACCACCGTTTCTCATCTCCTTCAAGTTGCTCGACATAAACGCGACGAATTTTCTCCCGCACAAAACCTGTTTCTGCAGTAACCAATTCTTAGCAGTGAGATGATTTGCTTAACCAAACGGTAATGCAAAAACCACTCACACCTAAATACCGAAACGCCAAATTTACGGCTTCAGAAATGAAGGAGTGTTCACCACTTGAGGCGTTGCACAAAAACAAAGCTTATGGAAAACGAACAAGCAGGAATGGTTTGTCAAACGAGATCACAATGCCATATATATATATTAATTAGGCTTCAATGTCAAAATGGTTAGAACGTGGACCGGCGGAGGCACGTGGAGTGTTAGGTCTAATCAAATTAAAAGCAGAGTTTGTTGCTGGTGGGATGGATGATTCACCGTCCTTGAAAGCTTTGGCTTCCTCTTTAGCTTTTTAATTTGGAAAGAATGCGTAAAGAGTGGTGGGTATTACCAGAATGTTGCGTTTATTACTGTTCAACGACATCATAATGGAGGGACGTGGAAGGCGTGAAGATTTTCCGCGTCTTATGAAAGTCAATCTTGCACAGCTACCTGGCCAAAAAAAAAAATCTTGCACAGCTAGTCGAATTCCCTTCTAAGTCAAGATGGGAATGGGGAGACGATAAATCAAATAGTGGCTAGGAGACTCGACATTCTGGAAAGCTTGTACTATTCTTACGTATACTTTTCCCATTATTTAAAAAAAAAAAAGATCTGTGCGCGTTGGTTAACATGAAATGAACCTAAATCCAAGGATGAGTTTGAGAGTAGGATAAATATTGGTTTACCGGATCCACGAATTGCGTGTTTGGGAATAGTTAGAAAAGTTATTTTTATATAAATCGAAGTAAATACATAATATGAGTTTTGTTTTGGTTGTGTGCAACATTAAAAAAATGAAGAAAAAATTGTTCCCATGCACTCCTGAAGTAATTACCGGCAGTCTAACTCTAAAGTAGTTATTAGCAAGCTTCTTTGATGAACCATAAATAAATTGTTATCGAAGAACTGAAAATGAAATACAGTCATATTTTGATTGGGGTTAGTTGAGTGTTGTGGTAGGAGTAATCAATCAGGAAGGATAAGTTTATTAGAAATTTTACGGGGGACATGATAGATTGAAAATTTTCTAGTAATTGCATGAGGTGTCTGGGGGATTTTTTTCATGGTAGGTACAGATATCCTTCTACCAAAAATTTAAACTTGGAGAGAGAGAGAGAGAGAGAGAGAGTGAACGAAGGAATGCGTAGCAGAGGGGCCACTCATATCTGTGGATGGAAAAGGGGTTTGAAAAGCTATTATAACCAACTAATTAGTAAGCCCGTGGTATGACCTGATTTCGATGTTATTGTTTTCATACTCCATGGGAGCTATTTGCACAGAGAGGAATCAACTGTTCGTTACTTTTTTAACCCTTTTTGCGTGTAACGCTATCATGAGCAGGTGTGATAAGGAAGAAGGATGTGGTAAAAGTAAAATGAAAGGAAGAAGAATGGCGGTGCCGCTGGTTTTTGGGTGAGGCCGTCGTAGTCAATATTCATGAATACTCACTCTTCATTCAAACCCAGTTGATATGATGGGGAAAAAAGCCTCCCCCTCCCCCTCCTCTTCCTCTTCGGCACCTAACCCCTTTCTGAGTTTTACGCGACGGATGCTTCCATTGCGTCCTGGATAAATATTCAAACCAATTTACCATGTTCATTGTAAAATAATGCGAAACGGGAAACTGTTTAGTTCAATGACCTTGTAGGTACGTGCCATTTATTTGGCTACGAATTGGTATTGCTCAATGCTCACTATCAGCGTCGCAACCATTATAATAAATGTAATCCCAGAATTCATTTATACCTTTTATTAAATATTAACTTCTATCTGAGGACCAGATTCAAATTACACAATCTTTTAGACTACGTTTTTTGGTCGCATGCCATATGGTCTTGAAACAGGATTTAGAAGAGGATGCCAAAGAGACTATTGCATGCATCAATCCGAGATCATCCTTGAAACGTACATGAGAAAACAAAATGATTCAACAGCAGCATCTGCCTGGGAATTCATTTTTCTACTCATCTTCGCTCGGGAACTTGATCTTTGTAAATTGAAACGAGATAGCTGGCTCTTGGTTAGTCTGGTGGGAGGTGGCCCCCACAATGTTGTTACATTAGAAAAAAAAAAGTTGAGATCCAGGTGATATTATTGGGAGCTGACATTATGACATGAAGGGTCCTAGTTTAAAAACCAGCTTTAATGTGGTTTCCCAAAGTATTACGAGTCATTAGACAAAAGAGCACAAATCTATGTTAAATTACTGGGTGTTTCCCACAAGTAGAAGAAAGCCAGGTAACAACTATTAGAAGCACGCAGTTGGGTGGAATTGGGAACCGTATGTCAACTCCTGGTGAGTGATGACCTTAACATGTTGATTCATCGTGCCAAGAAAATGAGAATACCCTTGAATCAAGTGTGCAACATTCGTAAACATAATATTCAAAAGCGTTTTCGCCAAACTATTTAACTAGCGTCAGCAAAATAACATCCATTATAGAGATGAAATGCGAAGAGCAACGGGGATGAATGCAGAACAACATTAAAAGACCCCCAATTATTTTCTAACAATTTATCTGCCAATATTTGAGTCTCATGGAAGCACAGAAGACTATCAGAACATGTTCGGACTATACCTTACAGTTGAAGCCAGATGATGCTAGCTTACAGCTAGCTGTTATTAATTTCATTGGCATTTTGACAACTTAAAATCTCGATCCAACTTGCTTCAGATTCACAATTACAAGCCCCCACCTTTTTTCCCCTCAACTGTTTGTAAAAGGGGCAATAATAACAAACATTAACATGCTCCCAAAACGGTTGGTCCAGCATCATCAAGGTTTTGAACCAGCACGACTAAATCTGCAAATTATGACAGGCATAAAACTTTAGAGAAAAATTGTAAGGCGCCATAAGAGCTGTAATTTCTGTTCAGCACAAGAGAGAATTAGTTAACCAATGTCACATACAACAAAAGGGAAAGAACAGCAAATAATTAATACCCCAGTGTCAAGAGCAGAAGAAAGGTAACATCAGGCCAAATTATCGGACATTCATCGACATATTTGAAACAATGCAACTTCTCAGCTGCACATAGTATTTTAGAGGAATTGAATAAAAAATCGATGCAGAAATCAATACCTGCAGCAGATGTTCAAGTGAATCAATTGATAAGCACAAACGCAGCTATACAAGCGTTTTGTCAACTTAGTATGACCACTCAGGTAGCCAACTTATCAGAATCCAAACTGCACATTTCGATGTCTGTTGGTAGTAAGGGTCGGGCAAAATAAGTTCCCAGCCATGCAGATTGACAGGCCAAGAGACATTGAAGATTTTGATACTAGAACCAAAAAGTGGCTAGAGCAGTAGCGTGACATTGTCAGTCAAATACGCAGCTGATAGACGGCTATGATTTGCCACAGTGAGAACATGTGCAGATGCTTACATAGCTCCTTTTCTGAGACACCAGAAGCTTATATAGATGTGCCCATGTACTTTGACTTTCCAAACTGAAATAGCCAAGATTAATGTAGTGGAAAACAGAATGAGAGCAGAAGAGCTTACTCAAGGTTGATGCTCAGTATCACAGCTGTAATGCAACTAAAAAAATGAGATTGGCATGATTTTGGACGAGATTAAGAATAAACCACCCTTAACATTTGATTCAATCAAATTAACATAGCATTTCATCAAATGAACCCCCAAATACATATTCTCCAAGAGGAGGTTACTGACTATAAACTACAATTGTAATTAATGACAAAATAATTATATAATGATCATAATAATCAATTACAAACTGTGGCCAGAGTACACATCATTCTGTCGTAAGGTCAAATTCAGGCATGAGGTTAGCAGCATCTTCAAGTCAAGAGCAAGGGACAAAAGGATCTACGCACAAACCTAAACAACTAAAAGTGTCCAGTTTTCACTGGAAAATCAGGTTCATTTTCACAAAATGCCTTCAATAATTCAAAACCTGGGCTACGCAAATGCCTACGACAAAGTAACTATCGTTCACATCTATACAATTTTTTTATCAAGACTCATCCCAATGGAAATGAAAGATCTAATTTAGCTCATAACAGTGCACAGCTATCATGTCAAATGATAAGTGATGGCGACCATAAAGAAAGGTTTAGCATACATCAAAATTGAACGGCATTTGTTCAACACTGTCAGAGCAAATCTTCAGATCACATTTGGCTGTAATGGGCCGATTAACATAAATTAGAATCTCTGCAGACCTTCAGCAGCTCATGAAACTGTCCTCCCATAACAAATAGATGCTATGTACAAGTTCTTGGCCCATTTTTCCTGGACAATTAACATATCAAGTGTAAGTATCTAACATTATGGAATGACAATGGATACTGGAAATCCAGGTGTCATAAATAACCTTCACATTAGTACTAGGGAAAGCAGCTGTACGAAGCGTCTCTTGCGTATCATCAGCTGGTTTTCTACTTGGGACACTAAGAACAAAAGCAGCTTGGTCCCATGTTGCAGCAGTAGATGTGATACGGTAACCATTACCCCACCTACGATGAATACCTTCACTGGGATACAGGAAATCAAGTTCCACAACCTGGTAATTATTCCAAACAGTTCAACGTTCGCATGCCAGATATGATTTTGAGCAACAAAAAATCCTTAACTAATGAAGTGTTTAAAATCTAAGAGTAAGACCTGATCTGAAAATCCAGCAACACAGGACATGACAATTGCCCATCTACTTCCAGCAGTTGCCATGGCAGTGACGTAAAAGCCCTCTCTCCATTTTTTATTAATCCACTTGAATGGGAATGAATCGCTGACTTTATAGGATTGCTGCAAGTACTGGGTCCCTGAAAGATGACCCAAGCGCAGAGGTGAAAACAGCCATTTAAAAATGAAAATACATGCCAAATTAAGCTAAGCATGTTATCAAATCCATTACATGTGCACGTGACACACACAAAGCCAGAAGAACAAACCTTTAGACATTACAACCAATGAGCATCCATTATTAGCCCCTGCTATTGCACTGATGTAATAATTTTTTCCCCATTGTTCCATAATCCATTCCTATAAAGATGGGAACAGTACATAAATACTGGACTAATCATACAGTAAAAGTTGAGTACGAGAAAAATTAAACATCAAATGTAAAAGGGTCTTAGATTATCAGTCAGAAGTAGAACAACTGCCAGATGAAATGTAATTCATCCAACCTTGTGAAGAAAATAGGGTGAGAGTTCATAAACTTGTGAAGAGAAACCAGTGCCAGCATCCATAATAAGTGCCCAAAGATTGGAACAAGAAGCCACGCTGCTTATAAATAACCCATCTTCATTTCCTTTCTCAATGTGTTGGCACAGGCGCATATCTGCCACACTGTAATGATACCTATACCATTGAAAAAAACTTCAACCTGAGTCTGACCTTTCAGAAGACACGATAGTTTATCAAGGTTAGAGGGAAAAGAAAGAGGGAAGAAAAAAACCTTTGCTTCATCGGTCGGTGAGCATTGTAAACACTAATCCATTGAGTTGCTGGCATGCCCATTCTGACCTTCTTCTTTGGTTGTTCGTCATCATCACCTTCTATGGTCAATCGTCCTCTCTTATGACCAACCTGAAACATAAGCTTCACAAGAACAAAAGAAATGTGTGAAAGTCAGGCAAATTGTACAAGTAATCAGTAAAATGCAGAATATTAGAGTAAGAATAGTACTTTCTGAGCACCCTCAGTATTTATTGGCCTGATGTCTGGATTTGGACCAACAATTCCATCAAAAAGGGAGATATACTTCGCATAATTTGGTTCTTCATCAAACTTCAAATTCACAACATAATCAACAAACTGTCGAAATGGTTGAGGGCAAAAACAGCACAAAATTTCCGGGGATGTGGCCATCTTCTTCTTGCAGACAAGGAATCCTTTGTTTTCTCCCTACAACATACAATTATATGAGAACAGCACAGCTATATTATCCTCTCTGCTGACCATGTTATTATACACAATACTGACCTGATATCCTTGCCATGGAAGCCGACCACGAAGAAGGAAAATCAGTGTATAAGCAAGAGATTCCAAGTCATCTCTTCTGCTGCCAGTTCTCCCAAGATGAGCATGAACACTAGCATATCGTACCGTCCCCCTGTGGGAAGAGCATGAAGCATGATATCAAACAGAAGCCCGGTGTTCACTACACATAATAAGCAAAAAACTAGAGATCATAGTCTACCTAAATACATCTGGGCGTTGATCATACTTAACATGAAGGCCAGTTGAATTATTGCGCCATCTGGTAGCTG
>JANTPZ010002544.1:19445-32351 GCA_025593235.1 Vachellia pachyceras
GGTCGGTGAGCATTGTAAACACTAATCCATTGAGTTGCTGGCATGCCCATTCTGACCTTCTTCTTTGGTTGTTCGTCATCATCACCTTCTATGGTCAAACGTCCTCTCTTATGACCAACCTGAAATATAAGCTTCACAAGAACAAAAGAAATGTGTGAAAGTCAGGCAAATTGTACAAGTAATCAGTAAAATGCAGAATATTAGAGTAAGAATAGTACTTTCTGAGCACCCTCAGTATTTATTGGCCTGATGTCTGGATTTGGACCAACAATTCCATCAAAAAGGGAGATATACTTCGCATAATTTGGTTCTTCATCAAACTTCAAATTCACAACATAATCAACAAACTGTCGAAATGGTTGAGGGCAAAAACAGCACAAAGTTTCCGGGGATGTGGCCATCTTCTTCTTGCAGACAAGGAATCCTTTGTTTTCTCCCTACAACATACAATTGTATCAGAACAGCACAGCTATATTATCCTCTCTTCTGACCATGTTATTGGTTCTGTTTGAGAACACGGTGGGATAAGTAACTTATTTGCATAAGGACTTATGGAGGAGTAAGATTGAAAATAAGTCAGATTGTAAAAGTTATTTGTGTTTGGGAAAGCAGTGGAAGAAGTGATTTATTTGTAAAAGCTCAGGATTTCAACTTGTTGGCAGAAGCAACTTATTCCCATAAGCTTTCCCAAACATATAAAAAATGTGAACAATAACTTATAAGAACTTTTGACACTATGCAACGCACTTATGGGGGTTGGAAAGCGTTTCCAAACAGGCCCATTATACAAAATACTGACCTGATATCCTTGCCATGGAAGCCGACCACGAAGAAGGAAAATCAGTGTATAAGCAAGAGATTCCAAGTCATCTCTTCTGCTGCCAGTTCTCCCAAGATGAGCATGCACACTAGCATATCGTACCGTCCCCCTGTGGGAAGAGCATGAAGCACGATATCAAACAGAAGCCCGGTGTTCACTACACATAATAAGCAAAAAACTAGAGATCATAGTCTACCTAAATACATCTGGGCGTTGATCATACTTAACATGAAGGCCAGTTGAATTATTGCGCCATCTGGTAGCTGTAATCATAAGAAACTAAGCATGCATCATTTCCAGAAAAAGTACCAAGATTCAAGGAGACTGTGCCTTTACCTAATCCCAGATCGACAAGAAACAGCTTCTTCTCATCAGGAGTTCGCGGGGGGCCAAGCAAGAAGTTCTCAGGTTTTACATCACCATGCACATATCTGTAATATATTTAGCACCATGATACCACATTATTGGAAAATTGAAATCAATAATATACTTTAGGAGACTCAATAATATAAAATCATGAAGATCAGAATTACCCTCTGGAATGCATCTTCTCTAATATGGAGATTGCCTCAATGGCAATACAGGCCACCATTTCTATAGACATCCTGAAGACCCATAAGAGAAGTGAAGTTAAGATCAGCAATATCCTTTAGACGTTTAAAAAAAAAATTAAGATGCTATCTGTTTTACTATAATTGCAGAGCTACTTACGCATGAGAATTGTTGCTCCACACATCCCACAGACTAGAGCCAAGCATATCCATTACCTGGTATGAAAACCAAGTTACAAACAAATTCATAGACACAAGACACACTAATCCTTTACGTAAATTTGATTGCACGTACCATGATATAATAATCACCTTGCCTGCCCTTATAATGGACTCTTGGAACACCGTGATTACCACCCAACACACTATAAGGATAGTTAAGACATAATCAGTAAATGAGAAAAAAGGCGGAGGGACCCTATCCCATAGAAAGATAAAAGATTTGCAGCTTACTTGTAAACCTGCCACTCATATGGCGGTCCACGGTTGCAGCCTTTACTGTTTATATGCTCAAACTTTAAGGCCACCTGAAAGAATTATACAGCACATAGATGATAAAGAAACCCAGATGCCTCCTAAGACATGCCCTGGGATACAATGGAAACATTGATGCCATACCTCTACAGGACCGGTCAGTTCAATGGGATTTGTTGCACCAACAAGCCTGCCAACGTAGACTTGTCCAAATCCTCCTTTTCCCAATTTTCTATCAATTATGTATGTAGGTGAACCACCAACCTGGACCTGTCATGAAGAAACCAAACGATATATTAATATTTCTATATTGAGTATCAGAATGCTTCTGAAAATAGATTTGCAACTAAATTATTGGAGAATTGGGCAATTGATTATGCCTTGACAGGGGATAAATCAACAGCCAAAGCACCGGTTACCGTGCCATCTGAGTGGTAGAGCCACTCACCAAAGTAACTAAACCATATTCTCGCATAACATTCAAAGCAGACCGCAGGCATACATACGGTGAAACATCACCAGCACCCAGCCACAGTTCTAAATTAAGAACGAGCAGGAACAAGCAAAAGGCAGTGGAACACCTTCATATAAGTTGAAAGGGATGGATAAAACGTGAAAGGAAAACCTTTTCACCGAATCTTTATTGCAGGTATGATGATGGGGCAAGCATTCGAAATTCTATAACAACAAACCTCACCGAGATAAAGAGAAGCTGCCACGGAGGCTCGGAAAAGCCAGTGAACAAGGCAGGTCTCTCGCTAATCTTTTGGAGCTATAACCCATTCATGTCGTGTCAACCCTCATATTATAATGAGAAAGAAAAATTTTCTTTGATCTTTATCATCAAAAGAAAGGGGAACATAAACAGAAAAATGAAACAAAATCAAGAAATGAAACCACCTTCTCAGGTAATGGAGCGTTGCAGCCCTCGTCTTCGGCAGCCGGGGCCTTACCGGGATTATGACCACCACTATTGTAACCATCCATGGCTTTATCCCCAACTCTCTCTCAAAACCCTAAGCCTTGCGTCTGGCGCTTCTCCTTTTTCTTTTCCTTTCTTATATCCTAACGTCCTCGTTACAGGAATGGCGCCAACGTCCTTTCAATATAATTCGCTTCGTCAACCCCGATCGTATTCCTGTGCTGCGGATTCTCCCTGTTCTGCACGTTGGTTCTCCTCCTCTGACGAATTCTCACCGTGGGCTTATTGGGTTTAGTAAGCGGATTGGGGATTGGGTTATGTAATGCCCGGTTCCTGCGAGCTCTGCTACGCAGTTCAGGCATCGTAAGGCAGTTGGCCCATGAAGAAAGAGGGCCCTGTGTGAAGATTCATCAAGCCTCCAGAATCATCGGCAGTGAACGGATCGGCGCAGGCTTGGGCGAAGTAGAGATGGCAAGGGAAGAATGATGCAGAATGGCAGCCGATGGATGCAGAGACCAGCACATAAAAAATGTTACAGTCCGACGAGAGATCTGTGGGGGGGATTGAAAAGGAGATTATTCTGTATTTCTAGAAGAGTGAGGGGTCACACTAGTTCAGCGTTCAGTGTTTTTTTTTAAATAAGATGATTTCTTTTACATATTAAATCTTTTCTCTATTTTTCTTAATGTAACACTAAAAAAATTACATTAATATTTCCTGCTTCGTGGCCCTGTTTGTTTAAATTTTGATAAAATTAATAAAGAAAAAAATTTAAAGGAGAGTTGTTATGTTTTGAATAATAATGTGGCCAATTGCGTATCCTTTTACTATGTTTTAAATATTATTTTTTTAAGAGATATAAGTTGTTAGGAAAACTTTAAATTAAATATCAAAAAATATTTTAAGAATTGGTAAAAAATTATATATTTTGCTGTGAAAGAGGCCTTTCACTCTAAATAAATGTTTTCTGAGGAATAAAAGTGATGAATTTATTGTTTTCCTGTGAATTTAAAAAAGAGATTGAGTTTGAAAAGAAAAATTATTCTAATTCTAATTATTTTGATAAAGGTATCATGGGGGAGAGGATGCTGGCAAAAATATATAAACATGGGAAATGTTATGCTCGTTTGGTATAATGGAATTATATGTAAGGATATAAAAATAGAATTGATTTCTATAAAGATTGTATGTTTGGTACCATAGAATTGGCCTCCACATAGAAGTCAATTCCATCAAAATAGCCTGAAATCAATTCCATGATAAAAGCTCAGTTTTGCAATTCCATATCCCCAATACCTCTTCCGCCCTGTGCCTTCGACCTCCCTTGTTTCAACCACGCAAGGAAGATCTTCAACCCAAAGAATGAAGCCAGCAAAATGAAATCCACCGGCACGATGGCATACCAACGACGGCAAACTCCTGCCTCGCTGTCATCGTCATCGACGTTATCACCGGTTGAGCTTCTCTCATCGTCATTGTCAAAGTCGTCATCATCATCATCATTAAAATCGGTTGAGCTTCTTTCTCTGCTCAAACTTCTTTCACCGTCAACGTCATCATCTCCATCTTCGGTGTCATCGTCTACTAGCTTCTACCTCACCATCATTCAAGAGGATTTTTCATCTTCTTCATCTACAGCGACATCATTATCTTCAGTGCCTCCGAGAACCTCTACAAGCATTTCCATTCCCGACAAGCATTCTTTCCTTGTGTGGATCTCCGCCATGATGGTCAACCTCTGCAGTCATGGTCGACCTCCGCTGCCGTTCACTTTCTGAGATGAAGAATGGGATTTGATAGATGAAATTTTTTATTTTTAATTTAATGGGTATTTTGATATTTTTAAATAAAAATTGGATTTAATTTCCATAACATACTAAACGTACTTTTAAATTCTATTTTCATATCCATCAAAATAAATTCCAATATATCAAGCCCTTATAAAATGTAACTTAGGCATGTGGATGTTAGAATTAGGCTCCTTTATCATGATATTCCTACACAGCCATGAAATATAATTTAAGATAAATGCCAATATCATAACCCGACTTATCTAAATTTTATTCTTAAAAAAATATGGAACCTAAAGAACTACATGTCGTATGGCTGTGCAAAATACAGGTATTTAAAAATTCTCGAGCAAGTAGATCTTTTTTTCGAGCAAGTAAATCTGGGCAATAACAAAATGGCGAGTCCCTGCTGAGAAAAAAAAAACTTAAAAATAATTACCTAGCCTCTAAAATCTTTGTTTAGTTAGACCATAGTTTTGAATGTTGGCCTAATGTAATTCAGCTCATCTAAATTAGACTTGGTTGATTTTTTTTTTAAACTTGGCATGGTTTATTTTCTAGTTTTAATTGTTTAGAAATAAAACAGCAGTTACTAAAGTTGTTTTTTAAATAATCTGAACAAATACTTAAAATAATTAAAAAATTACTTGAATTAACCTGCACAGTGTTAAAATCCAACATTCACACTGCCATTGAATTAAGTTGCACATTGTTCAATAAAAAACTGTAGTTTCCCATTCCAAAACATGATTTTCTTTTTTGCAGAAGTGGATTATGGAGACAGAAGTGTTTGGGTGGTATAACAAAATCGTGTGTTTGAAGGTTAAAATTGTGGTTTTTAACTTTCGAGCTTTAAAAGGGTATCTGGTTATTATACACCAAAACCATAGGCAGACTTGTAAGCCAATCAGTGCGTTCAACAGCACCATCTGACTTTCAGAAAATTAGATATGTATTAGTACTATGTGATTTATTTTACACCAATTTATTTGTTAATCTTAAATCACTAAATTTTTTATCAAATTCTTCTTAAAACATATTAAGAATAAATCTCACTTATCTTAAAATCATTTATTGTGAACCCTGAATTAGATCCAGAGTCTTTCATCGCCTAAAACTACGTTTTGAGTCAAAACTATAGTTATTAATAATAAGCCCTCCCATGTATTAGAGAGATAAAGAGAGCGTCACGAGGGAGGATCACTTCCTTGGCCTCGTAACTACACTCGTCGACTCTTTTTTTTTTTTTTGGGTTCTTCTCTCGTCTTTCTGTTTAACACATGGTGCGCTAGCTGGTTTACTTTTGTGAGTGTGAAGAGTCCGAACGGCTAGTGAAGGAGGGGGGAGGGTTCAAATTAAATGGACCACATCATGGAGAATAACGTTGGGGCATAGACAGTGCTTTAAAAAAGAAGAATGACAGATAAATTACCAACTCATGGACCAAGGGAAAGCATGGTTGTATAGTAGTGCATACAGTGTTATTTGGTACAAAAAAGTTTAGATAGGTTCGTCACCAGTCCTCCACCAAACGGCCTCAAGGTTTTTTGAGCAGTTACAAAGGACTTATAAGATCGCCTATCAAAAAAGCCCTCACAATAGTAGAGGGAATCGAATTCACCTTATTATGAGAGTTAAACCCATTCCTTATCATCTGTGCTAACTCTCATAAACATAGTGCATACATTTACTAAAAATGGAACGGTCATTCCAAATAAAGAGAGGGGCGGGAATTAATGGATCTTCACAACAAGTAAGGGTGGAAGAGGCCTTTATTTTATGGCCCATTTTTTGGGGGAAAAGGGTAAAGGCAAAGCTATAAACGGGTAAAACCTATTTTTTTAAAACATAGCATGTAAATAAGCACGTTCACAAATTAAACAAATTATATTCATGTTTTAAATATGAGTACATGATATATTTAATGCTTATTTTTCACTTTTATAATATAATTTGAACATATAATTCTGTTTATATCCCGTATGTAATTGTAAAAGTATATCGCATTTTTTATTATTTTATTTTGAATAGTTTCTATTTAAATTCAGCCAACTTTTTAAATTTCAGGTTTCTGTAACCTGCTCGCAAGGCCGGATTTTACGCAAGTCAAAATAAATATATAGAGAAAATTATCTTATTTTACGGAAAAACACTACCAGAAAAAGAATGCTTATTTTCCATCAGAAAATTTCCATTTAACGATGGAAAATATTATCGACTCTCGTTTTAGCGATAAAAAATAACCATTTAGAAATCCGTCGCTAAATGATATTTTTCTATTCGTAAAATATTAACGTACGTTTAACTTTTAAAAATGTTGTTTCAAACAAGTTCAATAAATCTGGGATTACCGTCATGCCTTCAGAACGTGGCCGTCAATAGCACAGCCATAGGCAAATGTGGTTTTCACTGTCATCTATGTTACTGTTTGTCATATTAATGTTCTTCCCTTATCAGCATGCTTGCAACTCGTGAATGAATGAGTAAACTCTCTCTCTCTCCCTCTCTGTGCCGGAACCGGAATGCACGCCACGTGCTTACTGCTCGAGGAGGCTCGATCTTAGCGGATATATTTTTTTGGTAACAAAATTTTAGGCAGGGGGTTGGGCTTACCCACAAGCCAAGGGCAGGGCGAAATCTCCCTTCCTCTTAGGTCATACCAATGTTGGGCAGGGCGAGCCGTCAATTACCCTCAGGCGTTTACCTAAGCACTCAGGAGCTAGGATGCCTCCCCAAGCACCGCGACTGGAGCCACAACAAAGTGACCTTCCCTGGTATCGAACCCTCTCCCTTTGGTGAGAGTGTCCAATACCTTAGCGGATATATGAATCGCAAGTGTCCTACCCAACCCGGTTCTATAATCGAGCTTAGTCAGAGCCCATTCACTATAAACCCAAACGTTGCTCCTTCAGGGTCTTTCGAAAGCCCAGTTTCCTTGGCCCTGTCCAGTTGGCGGCCCAAAAATAGGTTCTGCCTGTCACACACATATTTGGGCAAAATCGTCACATGCTGACGTGGTTCCAGTGTAACTTCTTAAGTTTCGTCTGCTTTACAAATTATAACCGGCTGAATCAAAATTCCGTCGTTGATGCCTAACATCAACTGATTACCGGTAAGGAAGTAGTGGTGATCAACTGGTGATGTTCATCTTCTGATAGGGCGGCGAGGCTTCCCATCTCATAATTGATCAATCCATGTCATGGGCCAGGATTTGCCTCCGTCGTTGTCAGTTTCGATGGGATGGACGCGGACGACTTGCTGGTTGCCCCCCACAACTATTCCTCTTCCTTCTCTTGGTTCTAAACATTACTGGTAACATTACTGTCACGTTTAAACCATGAGATGCCGCCTTTTGTTTTTAGAGACAATTCCAAAGCCAATTAAGCGACAAGCAAATTCAATGACAGAGAGGAACCAAGTGGTGTAGGTGTATAGTTCATAATCTCGACAATGCATATATCATAATTTGAACTGTGATCACTGTATTTTCTCTGCGTCTTCTTTCATTTTGCAGGGTCTCTGATACAATGGTCGACGTATCTGTGTCGAAAAATTAACGAAACGTGCCCTCAAAACTTGCTCTACCTTCCCTTGCTTCTTAACGCACGCATTTACTTTTACATCTCTTGCTTCACCCGATCAATTTCATCTATCTCCGCTTGCAACATCATTCAATTCTACTTAATATTTTAACGTACGTGTTTATGACTGTGCCTGCACGCACATGGAATAACCAAACTAAGGCCACTCGATCTATTATAAAGGTGTAAATAAACCTGACATTAGCTTGTGAAAGAAATAGGAATTTACAGTGAGAAGCGGGGCAGGGACAAAATACAACTAGTCCTCAAATACATATTGCCTTGAGCCTGGCCAATTACAGACTGCCAGAAGGACGTATAACCACACATCAGCAACAATGATCCAACCATTTCTGCAACCTCAACTCTCTGTAAAACCTATCTATGAACTCTTCCGCGGCCTCATCAACGCGGTATTCGTCCTCTACGACGACGACGTCGCTTAACATGGAAGCGGCTCCTGTTATCTTCACTCGCCCTCTTGTTGAATAGTCCACCAGTCCCGATCCCACCAGCGTGTCCTCGTCGCCACGACACAGCCCCGCGATCCTATGAACCGGCGTTACACGAGAATACTGGACAGCGTGATGGTGCTGTTGGCGGCGCGTGAAGGGGGGGAGGCACGCTTCCGCCTGCCAACGTAGGAAAGCCGGGGCGGACTGCTGCTGCAGCTGAACTGGTACTCCATCGGGGAAACGAAGGACATGTGGGAATCACGTGAGCGGCAAGTCAAGGCTTCATGGTGTCGGACGACGGCGTTATTCAGGGTCTTCCCCAAGTTCTTGCCTCGCTTCATCATGAAGTGCACATCGTGCATGACCTTGCTTTTGGAGACACCGTTCTGCACGAGGAAGCAGATCAAACGCACCGTTTTGCAGAGCTTCTCCACCACCAGCGACGATGGCCGGCTCGGATCCATGCAAGTTACGTCAGAGACGCTTTGGAGAGAAAGAGGGGCGTCACCGTGTGGCTTCATCTTTCATATGTCGAAGAAGGTTGAGAGTGGTCCAAGAGGGTAGTGGGGGCGATGCTATTTATCAGTGAGGAGGGAATTTAAAGGAAAGAGAAGAGGTCGGATAAGGCCAGAGGGGGGGGGGAGAGGTTGAGTTAGATAGTGTTGCCCCTTTGTGTAATGGATGGTGAACTTTAATCATGACAGTTTTATTGTGCACTGTCCTTAATTAATTGCGTTCGTTTCGTTTCTCTTCTTTGCCTTTTCTTTTTTTCCCTTCCATTAGATGGGTGTGAGCTCTTTTTGTTGTTATTATTATATGATACATATATTCATTCCCTATGTGTGCTTCCTCCTTGTTCATGTGCATATAATATATATATAAATAGAATTGATGATCAACAAAGTCCCTATCTCAGTGCTAAAGGCTAACAACGGGGAGCCCAATGGAATGCGTCAATGGATGGGGCCCACTTGAGAATGGTTAGATAGGAATTGAGAGGTTAGAGACATTAGACATATATATACCAACAACCCAAACAGATGGCTACTACTTTTTGACCTCTAAGGTCTCACCCTTGTCGCTCTTCTAGTCGCTGTGGACCCAAACCCATATTTTATGCCCAATTTGCAGCGTACTTTAGCGAGTTTTTTACTTTATTTTCTTACATCAATGGATGTATATGTATGTCATTATGTGTGTGTTTGGGAACTCTAGAAATGAGTTCCATCGGAAGAAATGAGTTTACGGATTTCTAGATGGTTTTACTGATTTTAAAATGATTTTTATGGATTTCGAGATGTTTTTTAAAAATTTTGATATAGTTTTGTCTCGACTTACGTGTAACGTTGGGGGAATGAAGTTCTCAAACGAACACTATGTAGATATAAAAGCTCTACAAATATAAATTTAAAACATCACGCTCTCAAAGGTATAACTATAAACTACACCCTCTGGTTTCAAAGTTGGAGAAAGCACTTCAAATTGTTCTATCACCTGATAAATTAGTTAACGACCTTTAAAATTGCATACTTCGTATGCTTAACCTCATATAATAGCCTGTTTCAATTATAAAATCTTATTGATATCCCCCTCAATTAAGGGCATTATCCTTGAAAAAAAACTAAAAATGCCTAATATGATAATTTTGAACATGATACTTCAGAAAGGATATAATGGGTCCGTTTAGCAACACGGTGTATAAGTATTTATAAATATTTTTACACAAGTCGAGGCAAATATATGGATGAGATTGTCTCATTTTGTAGAAAAATACTGTTGAATGTGTTTATAAGTACTTATAAGTACTTATACGAAGTTTTCAAAGGGTGCAAATATAATTGTAAACGGAGTACTGCGGTGGAGGGGACTTGAATTCAAATGACAACTTTAGTTAGATGCAATTCTTCCTTTAATCCCAAATAATCCATATTTAATTCCCACCTTACATGTCAAAAGCTACACGCACAAGTCATTTATGAAGCACTTTGCTTATTTTATGCCATACACGGCCCTACGGTCATGATGACAGTATCAACAAAATCCATAAAGTGTTCTTTAATCTAGTCGGTGATTGAGTAATTGATACATTATATAAATATCCAATTGCTAAGTATCCATTCCGGGACTGATTATTTTTTTTAAACAGTAAAAAGTGCTTGGTTTGTAACTATCGAAAACGAGCATAGCAGAGATTTGGCTTTGAGAAATAGTATATTGTAGCAGTATATATGTACGCCACTGATCAACGCCCATACACATCTCACGTTGCTACTTTACGCGAAACTCATAAGCTATTACTAGTTATACATGCACGTTTTATAATATTCTTCTAGGTCTGTGAAAATGGTAAGGTACTGTTACGATGACATAAATAGGGATGCTTGAGAACGATGTTTGAAGCAGCAAAGAAATGTTATAGAAAGAGTGGGGAAGGGAGAGAGCGATGTTGATTTGGCGAGCACATGATATTGTAATCATTTTGAGAAAAGTTACAGTAATGGCATTATATATAGTAAAAGGGGTGTGGCTAGTTTTAAGAGGTTGGTTGGCAATGGATGCATGGTCGTTGGTGCAGTGATGCTATTTAAAACTGCTAGACCAAACGACGATGTTGCAAGAAATATTAGCGAAACAGAGTAAGAAATCGAAGCCAGCAGGAGGTTTAATTATTTTCGAGTTAGTTGGTGTGTCATCGTCATGACTTGGTCCAACCCGTACAAACTGCCAATCCTCCATTAATATTATTCTCGAATCCCCACTGTAAGAGGAAACCTAACAAAACAAGACAATGTAGTACGTAGTTGGTTATCTTCTTGATGGAGCAGCAAAAGAAGGTATCAGGAGCGCATATATATATATATATAGTGGTTTGATCTTTGATATGCTTATATTGGATCCACCATTAACGCCAATAGTTTTGTGGGTTCCAAATGAAATGAAGGAGATGATCATGATGCCACCCATCAGAAGTTAAAAGAGGCTCAATGGCATGCCAAGAGATATATGCGTAATTGCAGGACTAATATTAAACAAGAGAAAGAGACGCATATATAAGAATGTCTGCTAGGTATGAATTAATCTGTGCTAATTGCCCACTGTTTAAGCTGTTTGCCTTACGTCTGTGTTTTCTAGTTATAACCATGCATACATGTCCTCCATGTATAACTCTGGCCGGGGACAGCTTTCATAGCTTCCCGTTCTATGACATTGTTATAATTTTCCGAATGCTAGGTACTTTTACATAAACCGATGTAAATATGTGGAGGAGATTATCACATCTTGCAGAAAACTTTTGGGTAAGAGTTAAGTGTTTCTAAACAAATATAATAGTTATTGTCTATTCCAAACCGATAACTATGAATTTACTTTTTATTGTGGTCTGTGGATGTCGTTGTTGCCAATATCAGAGTTGTAAATGAGAGAGAATGAAAGTTCTTGGCTACATATTCACGTGAAGCACAGTAATGCCTTGTAGGCATGAGCCACGTCATGGGTATGGGTACATAACACTGACACGTAAGAGTAACAACTCACCAACTTGGCTAATAGCTGTAACCATTACATAACATATGATATGACTTACTATATCTAATAGTCGTTATTGGAGTAATATGGTATAAGAACAGTGTCACATTGTCACTAAAATACAACGTAGGACCACGTCCTTTTGTCTAGTGCTGTTTAATTATAAAATAATGGATAAGAATCTTCAAATCCATTGGCATTCATTTTGGGAGCGAGGTTGGCAATATGCCATCTCTTCAAAAGTTGGACGGATCACTTTAGCTCCCACCAGCCTCTTTCTTTCTCTATGGGTTATGGCCACAATACTAAAAAAATATCATTTAACGATATAAAATATTAACGACCCTCGTTTTGACGATTGAAAATAATCATTTAGCAACGGATTTTCCGTCGTTAATTGGTATTTTTCTAGTAGTGTCATTAGAAAGATTAGAAAGAGTGTTAGATTAATCTTAATACATGCCTTACCACAATATAACGTTAATTAACACAGTCAAGTGTACCTCTTTGTTAGTGTGGATAACAGTGAAATGCTATCAAGTCGGATCCTTTACAGCGTCCAAAATTTCAACAGCAGATACCTTGGCGAAGAATATATGATTCTGTAGCACACAAAAGGCACAGAGAGAGATGGACAAGAAGATCATTTCTTGATTATATCGGGGGTTTGTTTGCCTTCACTTTCTAAAAGCTATATCTAGTTTCAAAACCTAGGTTTTATTTAAATATAAATGCTTTTTTGAAAAGTTATTTTGGTTATAAACCCTCGGTTTGAAATCTAGGTTTTT
>JANTPZ010002546.1:0-19823 GCA_025593235.1 Vachellia pachyceras
GTTTGAACTTCCGATAATCATTGCTGAACACACTCACTCATATATGAATTAGATTCATCTGTATGCACACAACTTTGCGGTGAACCTACATTTATAGACTTCAAACCATTAGATGCTAATATATGAATTAGATTGCATGCATGCTAAGTCGCTAACATAATGATGCACAGTGCCCCATCAAAGATATATCGTATGCTGCATTACTTACGCGTTGAAAATATTCTGATATTGAATAACCTGCCATTGTGAACGGGGAAGGAAACATGAAAGCCATAATCCAGTTCTTAGGAATCTTGGGAGATCATTAATATCCGTAAATATGAGAATGTTTAAACATTTGAACCAGAGAGAGCACATAATTTTCGTCCCTGAGAGTTATTTCCAGCTTGTGTTAGAATGTCTTGAAAATTTTTGGAATAAAGTAGTCGTCTTTAAAATCACAGTCAACTTCAATCAAGATCAGCTGAGAACTGGAGATGATGAATCATGGATGTGCCGCTGGCGCAGTGATTATATTTAATAATAACAAGTTACTGATTAAAAGTTGAATACAACTCCAAATTAATATGAAAAGCTACGTATCCATGTTGGCCACTAATTCTCGCGGTGTTTAGTCATCTCAAGACCCAATCAAAATTACTTAAAACTAATGCAATATAGTGTACTAACCCTAGAATCGTTCTCTTATCAAGGAGCATTTATTTCAATTCCCTAAGTTAAACTAATTGCTTCAAAATGGTTAGAAGAATGGGTTTTTATAAAATTGATTTTCTAAACTAATTCAAATGCAGTAACTTTAAACTAATGAATACTTTAGGATTTTCAGAAATGATGAATGCCCTTGATAATAGAGATGTGACATTCCTCGCTCAAAAATAATTGTGGGAGTTGAAAAACCATTAAACCTTTAGTAAAACCTCAAGTTAACGATTGAGTCCAATATTCTCAATTAATAATAGCTCCTACAAACATAGCTAACTATTACTCATTGAGGTATTGTTAAGAACCGTTTAATGCACAATTAATATCTGAATAATCCATATGAGTCTTCTAATATGAAATGTTAAACAGTCATTCCAAAGCATCAAATAATCATATCAACTAGACAATAACACGCTAATTAACATAATTAAATTAATACTATTAAGAAATTAACGACACATATATGTTTCATAATGTATAATCCAAAATTAATTGTAAAAATCAATCCAAACAAAGACAAATAAACATCAATCTCAGTTCTAAAATCATATACAATCATCCCTATAATTAGGAAATCCAAATACATAATTTTATACTAATGGAATGATTCCCCTATGTAATTCAGTGAGCTCAGATCAACAACTCTATCATCGAGGCGTAAAACAATTAGCCACGCATTACTTTAGGTTCACCTCCAACGATTTCCATATACCTCGCCATAATGGGTGTGTTTGGAGTAGCGATAAGGAGCTCAAACGTGCGGCGTACAGTGCCATAAGTGCGATAATTTTCCTGTACATATTTCTGAACTGTTTGGGAACGCTTCTTACGTTAAGCAGCTTCAGCCCATAAACTCCTCCTACCTATAAGCTCATCTTCAGAGCTTCTGCCGATAAGCTCTAGAGTTCCATATTTCTGCCGTACTCGTGAAACACAGAAATGGAGCTCTAAACTGTGGCTCTACTTTGGGGAATTCTACTTGAAGAAAGCCCCCAAGTTAGATACACAGACATATTCCAAATTTCCACCATATTAAGCAAGAAACCTAAAATAAATCAGTGATCATTAGTCTCAAAATAATAATACAGAAACAGCTAAATTCGTGACAAGAATGAGAAAGATAGAGGGCATACACCGGGCGGGGGCTTCGTTGCTTGGACTCTGAAGGAATTTCGAGATTTCTTGATGAGGCCCTTCCGATTATGATATGAATTTGGGAGGAAGAAGAGCTTCTGGTGCAGAGAAGTACTAGAAAGTGGCACAATTGCATATGAGAGAAGAGATGAAGATACGATAGTTGATGAAGCTTCGAGATTGAACTGAAGGCTACACGTGCTTCTCATCTTGAACGAGCAACACTCCTCATGGGCCCTTTATTCCCCTTCCAAGTTCCAACATATAGATTTACCCATAATGTAAATTTAAATTAAAGATTTTATGTTATTTATAATAGCAGTTAGCGAGGTTACCGTTATTTGTAATTACAGACTTTATGGTATTTCAAGTTTAATTTAATTTTAATTTACAAAGTTACAATTTAATTTTAATTTAATTTCATGGTTTATATTTTTAATTATAATTTTAGAAAAAAGTTACTTATCCTACCATATTCCCAAACACATTCACTTTTTTAAATAAGTCACTTCTTCCACCGCTTTCCCAAACACAAATCACTTTTACAATCTGACTTATTTTTCAATCGTATTTCTCTATAAGTACTTCTACAAATAAGTTATTTTTCCCACTGCGTTGCGAAACGGACCTATATCAGCTGAGGGAGGAAATAATATATATATATATATATTTTTTATTCTTTTCTTTTTCTCCTTCCTCCCTTTTTGGCCTCTGTCTCGTGCCTGTCTCTCTCTCTCTGCTTCTCTGACTGCTGGTGCGGCCGAAAGGTAGAGGGATGGAAGTAGTGGCGTCGTGCGTCGTAGAGCTCGCCGGTGCTCTCTGTCTCGCTGTGTGGTGGAGAAAGAGAGATTTGGAGATGGCGGCGTGAAGAGGAATGGAGGTGGCGTCGTGCTGAGGGACTGGAAGTGGCGAGACGATGGAGGAATGGAATGAGCGGCGGCCGCGTGAGAGTCTCCCAGGCGTTCCTTTCTCCCTCTTCGCTGGCGTGGTCAAGGGATGGAAGCTGTGTGAGTGCTGAAGGATCCGAGTGGTTCTGCAGCACGATGGTGGTCGAGGAGAGAGAGCGGCGACGGCGTCTGTGGAGCTCGTCCTTCTTCCTCTCTGCTCGTGCGTGGTCTGGTTCTGCTCGTGTGAGAAAGCAGAGAATAAATGGAGATGGGATGGAGGTCGCCGCTGTCGAGGTCTCGTGTAGCTTTCTCTCGTCTGATGCCCAGTGGTCCCTCTGTCTCTGTTCTGTGCCGAGGCTGGAATGGTAGTGAGCAGAGAATGCGTGAATAATGAATGAGAGCCTGCTCCTTTCAAAAGCTAGATTCCAAGATAAGAGCCCTGATCTGTGCTCATCCTCAAATCTTTAGAGATCCACAAGTTAAGGGCTCACGATGACGTTGGCTGTGCTTGCGTTGAATCTGGTGCGTGGGATGTGGAGTGATCCGTGGCGTCGTTCCTCCCGGCGTGGAATCAGGGATGAAGCTTTGAGGTGTGGATCCGCCCAATATCTCGTCCATTTGATTTTGATATGTATCTTTTTTTTTATTTGAAGTCGTCAAATTCTCCTAGACACATGTAATACAAAATATCAAATAATATCAAAAGTTAAGAAAATATCCGTATAGGTAAATTATCAATTTTAAAACCATTTTTTTCTAATTGAACTTAATTCAATGCAAATCTCTTTATTCTAAATTAGTGCTTTTTCGTATAATTTTAACCCGTAAAATATATCAATATCTAGATTTTCTATGAAAAGTGTGTTAAAATATGGTTATAACAGCCACAACTTTGGGTGAGAATCCAGAAACAGTACTGTGTTGTTAGTGAAGAAGCGGGTGGGGGTTGAGACAATGGCCGCATGCAATAAAGATCCTGCCCTTCGTACACAAAATGTTACGAGATAAACAGCATATAAATTGAAGGGACCTGGCAACAAAAGATTTCACAATTTATATTCGAATTTGATTGTCACTTCAGAGAGTTTCAATACCCGCTGCTTATTTCTCTGACATGAATGCACAGACAAAGATGAAAACGGAACAAACAATGCCAAATACAGATACAAACACTAACAGCCTTTGCAACACAGTTCATTCTAATATTTGACTTCTTCTGGTGGACGGCGATGACGTCTACTCAAGTCCTGGATTAGAGAATCTGAATCAGAGTAAGATGAACCTCCCTTTTCCACTGCCTTTCTTGCTCTCAGAGCCAAAACCTTTGCTCTGTTTCTCATTTCCTCTGCTTCTTCCCCTCCCATGGCTCTCTTCACTGCTTTCTCTATTGCATCCCACTTGATGCTATCTCCCACCACTCTCGTCCATTTCCTGACTCCTACAGGAACGCCAATTCTAAGTATCTCAGCCACTAATTTCTCATTGTAAAATTGCTCTGCATACACAGGCCAAGTGACCATTGGCACTCCTGCACATATTGATTCCAACGTTGAATTCCAACCACAGTGAGTCACAAATGCTCCGACTGCTTTGTGCTCTAGAATCTTCACTTGTGGGGCCCATCCTCTTATGATCAACCCCTTACCTTCCATTCTTTTCCCGTATCCTTCAGGTAGCCATTCTTCTTCTTGCTGCTGTTCGTCATTCTTGGGTTTTCTCACAACCCAAATGAATTGTTGGCCTGAAGCTTCCAGACCTGTTGCAATTTCTCTGAGCTGGGATTCTGGGAAGTTTGTAACACTTCCAAAGCAGACGTAAACAACAGAGTCGGGTTTCTTCGTGTCAAGCCACCTGACGCATTCGTGTTCCTCCTTTTCCTCTGCTTTCTTATTGTACAGATGAAGAGGGCCTATATGCCAAGATTTTCTTCCAAGGAAATTCCTGTAATGATCTGCATAGTCCTTCTCCAGTTCGTAGAAGCTGTTCACAACCACCCCATAGCTCGTAAGCTCTGCTTCCTTGGAAGCACTCAACAGTCTGCTAACTAGAGTATCTTCATTATATTTGAGAAAATCTGGCACCTGCGACCTCGTCATAGTGATTTCACCGGGAAGATTAGGAATGACGAACGACTCTGAATCTGAAGAAACATTGTCGTAACGCCTATAGAGTCGAAGACATTCGGAAGCACACAAGGCGAAGAGACCAGTGCCGTGAAACACGATCGCCGGAATCCCGAACTTGGCTGCGGAAACGGTAGCCCATGGGAAGAACATATCAGCGACGATACAATCAGGGAGGGACTGCTGCAAAATTTTCTCCAGTGGTTCTTGAAGCAGAGTAGTGGCTTCGAAGAATTTGAGCTTCAAATGAGGGGAAGGGATTGAGTTCATATTCTCGCACCCTTGAGGAAAACCAACCTGTGAACAAGGGAAATCAATGGTCTGGATGCGAACGAGAGTGTTGAGGGATTGAAGTGATTTGGAAATAACAGGAGCGTTGAGAGGAGTGGTGACAATGGTGACCTTAACCTCTCTGGCTGCAAATAACTTGGCCATGTCAATGGTGGGAATGATGTGGCCATGGGCAAGGAAAGGGAAGAGGAATATATGGAGAGGGCGATTCTCAGAACCCATACTTTGGAAGGAAGACAACACCAGTTCAGGTTTTGAAGGTGAAACTCGGGTAGACGAGAAGAGGGCTTTGATTGTTAGGTAAAGACAGGCCCACTGATCCCTGTCGGTGTCCTTATTAAGGAGTCGTGCCCTTCCTCAGTGTGTTCTTGGAAATAATAATACTTGCATGTGATAAAAATGTTACTGAGTTTGGTTGGTTTCCTTAAATTTAGGTTTAGTTTTAAAACATAAGTCTTATATTAAAATTAAATTTTTCTAAATACTCACATTTTTTAGAAAAGCTATTTTGTATACAAAATCTGATTTGAAATCTAGGTTTTGAAAAACTATTTTTTTGTTAAATCACACCCTCTCCCTTAATAAATTTTTTCTTTCCTATTTTTCTTTTTATTACCTACTTTTTAACTCTAAAACAGTAAAAGTCAAAACTTCCATAACACAATCACATTTTAAAAACCTAGATATTTATCTCGTAATCCGTAAAAGTTATTTTCTAAAACTTATGTTTTGTCTTGAAATCGGTAAAAGGATTTTTAAACTAACCATAGAAGAGTAGTTGTGAATTTATTTACACTTCGATGTGCACGTGTACTATAATGAAACTTGTATTTGATTTAGAAGATAAATATGCCTGATTTACAAAAGCGTGGTATCCATCTTAAATATAAAGTATAGTTTATAGAAAAACTTTTTGATCAAATTTCTCATCGACTTCTTCAATTATATATGATGATATGTCTTAATTTTAAAATATTATCATTAAATTATAAACCCATAATAAATATATGATCATGACCATGTGTTTACTTGGAAAAAAAAATAACATAATAAATATATGGAATTTGATTTTAAGTATTATCATATTTTATAATATGGTCTGTAATGTACTATAATATATCATGTAATAATGGGATTTTTTACATGTAAGAACGTTTGATCAATGTTATGTGATAGTCCTAAGATATTTAGTAATAATCATTCTCCTAAATTGTCCATGATTCATGTTTTAATTGGTTGGATTCATTATCTTTACATTTAATGAAATTTATAATTTTATTGAATAAGGGTAAAAATGAATTTATCTATTCTTGTTTTGACAAATTTTCAAATATGACGGTTTTTTCTTAAAATGCAAGATATAATTAGAACTATTTTACATTTAAGATAAGTGTGTTAAAATGGAAAAAATCATTGAAATCTACATTCCGAAATTTAAAATTTTACAAAAAAACACCGATACTCAAATTTAATCCTTTTGGTAAATACAATATTCAAACAGGAATTTTTTAATCAATTTCCTCTTATTAAAATTCGTCTTAATAAGCAACCATTGCATGTTATCATCTTTTTGAATTTATAAGATGCATGGCCTAGTTTTAAAACTTTCCATCTGTCAAGGATTGCTTTAATTTTTTTCCAAGTTGATCTTTAAATCGTATGAATAAAAAATTATATTAGGAGAATTATTCCGATATAATAATACTATAATCAATTTTAATAGAAAATATTGATTCAAATTCTATTGATAGAAGAATATTAAGATAATTACCTTTATTTAAATTAGAAAAAATGTATTTGATGTCCTTGAAGTTATGGTCATTTGAGTTAATATTCTTGCAGCTTTATCAAAATTCAGTAATTTAAATTATAGTCAACTTCAATAGATATCAAACCAGTCACATAATCATACCAAAAAAAAATTATAATGAATGTTGATGTGGTGGTGATATTTAGTAGTAATAATAAATAATTATTTTAACTAAAATTAATCATGACTCCTCAATCAATTATTTAATAGAAAAACTATGAGGTCCTATTTGCCTATTTGGTATGAGTATTAAATTTTGATGAACTGGGGATAGAAATTAGGTTAGGAATAGTGCTTGAAAAGTACATCTGAAAACTAAAAAGACAACATATGTTGGAAGGGATTTTAATAGTATAAGCTCTCAAATTTGAGTTTATGTGAATGATAAAAGAGTTTTTTTTTTTTAAATAAAAGTTGACTCAGTTAAAATATCGTTGCTAAGTAGAAAAGGAGTATTTTGGTTAGAATTTTTAATCCTAGAATGCAAATGGCAATATCAGGGATGGTGGTGGCATTATTGGATACTTCAATGTAAGATGGGATTAGGTCTCATGCGAAATGGTAGCGTCATGCCCCATTGTCCGTCTGGAAGCGCGGTAAAGAAATACTTTTACACAAGTTGAGATAAATATGTAGAGACGATTATCTTGTTTTGACTTCCACTTACAGTTTACCTCCATTGCTCTTGGCATGGTTGGTAGTTTGCATGCCTCCGATTAATTCAAAAGAAATTATGAATAAAGGATGCAACTGAATTTCTGAAATTTTTTTAAAAAATAAATAGTTATGATTTAACATTGTTTGATGATTAAAGTTTTTAACAGGTTAGTAATATTTTTTTTATACCATTAACAGGTTGTTATTCTTTGACAATATCAAATGTAGTAATTTATTTAATGGCTTCCAAAGCTTTGTTGGGCTGGATACTTGGAAAGCTCCTATCCATGAAACTAATGATCGTGCCTTCGTTACCTCTGCTCAGTTCAGACCCTAAATATCTCAAGGATTGCATTTCACTCTACTACTCATTTCTTGATGAAAAATAGAGGATCCGCAGGCCTATCTCTTAATCACACTTCGAAGGATTGCATCAGAATTTATGATAATAACATTACTGACTGAAAATGTTATTTTTTTTTTAAATTCATAAAGAGAAACCTGAAGAAAGATGATTTCAGGTGATGAGCATGTCCGCTCGGAGCCATGGATTTTATGAGATGGGCTCAAAAGTTTTCAATGCTTGGTGAATTCAGTTCCACCAAATCGCACCAAAGAAAGTAACTGGAAAAAAGGCAACACAGATAAGATAGGGAAAGGAAAGGAACCCAGGGCTTGGCACGCCATGCTAGAACCTAGAAGAATATTATTCGATGACTTCGCACAAATAATACTTCGAATTTTCAAAATCATAACTGTAGAATCACTTGGAAAGATGCACAGTGAAAGCAAATCATACTTGGCCTGAGCTACATCTTGTCAATGCAATTGAAAGAAAGGACCCGCTACATCTGTATATCTTCTCATTCTACTAGAATACGGAAACCAGAAGGAAGTTGAAGATATATGAAATATGTCAACCTACCTTCGATGGTCAACTGCATATTTCCACCAAAAAATAATGTGAACAAGAAATTATACAAAGAATTAATTCACACTACTTCTATTCGTATGGTCATCATGAATTTCTTCCTAGCACTCTACCACGTGAAACATCCTTAGATATGGTCCGAACGGCGTTGCATCTCACAATCCTCCGTAAGAAGTGGTCATGCCTCAGTCGCTTTGCATAAGCCCCAAATTATACTTTGAAATGCGCCAATTGGAATTGTCCATTTAAACCAGCATCAGCTACGAAATCTCCGGCTTCACTTCTGGGTTAAGACTAATTAACTTCCCCTTAGAAAAGAGTGCCGATCAGAATTTGGGTCGTGGAAGCTCTTGGGGAGTTCTGACAGCAGTTCATGTTGTCCTTCATTTTCTGATGATGAATTCATATTAGACGGGACATCAGTTCTGTGGAAGTTTCCGCAAGGTACAACCTGCACTAAAACAACAAGGGATTAGCCAAATTTAAGGAAAGACTGTTACACGTTTCTATGAGATTCTTACCGAACAAAAAACGTATTCCAAACATTACCTGATCCTTGCTAGAAGCGCCAGCAGTATCTGCCTTCAACCTTTTTGTCATAGGCATACAGCTTGAACTTGCTCCTTGGTCATCATCGTTCTTGAAGTTTTGATCAGTTGCCTCTGCCAAAAGGTTGAAAGTAAATTGTAATGGCTAGAGATATAATAAAACAGATGCATGCACCCTCAGCTGCGTTTTTTCTTTATTTTCCCCTTTTTTTGGGGCGGGGGTTTGGGGGGATGTCAATCATATATAATGCTCCATTGGACTGGCATGGGGCAGAAAAGTCCGCAAAAATGAAATAAACAGGTAATAGAATTATATGATTTTCTTTTCCTTGATATCCTCTCACAGTCTCACTTAACATTTGAAATGGAGAATATATAACGCACATTCCAGATCTTTCATATGCAAGATTTAGAAATTGGTACAAAGCATAATGAGAAAGATATAATTCTTTTTCCTCAAAAGCCACTCACATTATGACAAAAGCCCTACTTAAATGATCTAAATAAAGTGCAACTTTAGTTTAGTTAACGATTTACTTCTATCAAAAAGGCATAAATGGGAAATTCTAGAGTAACAAAAACAATCCATCAGAAGACCATATTCAAATCATACTGGAAATAACACTTTCTTCTCTAACTTGAATGCAGGACATAAGAACGCTATGTTATTATTTGGGGGAAAATGCTTTGTTGCGAGAGTTTTGAACCACATATATCAACAGAAGCCTTTACTTTGGTCAATCTGTCAGAGCTATAACATGAATAACAGCAATTAAGCATTCAGTAACAAATACAATCTATAATGCTAGTATGGTTCACATTTGATATGCAGCTTCCTCTAGATCAGAGCTCAGGTGAAAGACCAATATAGCCTCATAGAACTGAGAAAACCCTTCTCATTTTAAACCTCCCTATGTTTGGGAAGGAAATTTAGGTCAGCGCCATCTGATCGGGCTGCAACAAACAACTAGACACATGTCCTACAAGTTTGCCCCTAGTTCATCCAGAAGTTCAAATCCATTTTACATTTTGATGATACTGAAAATCTGTGAGCGTGCTAGATGAAATTATATGAACGTCTTTGAGGGCTTCCTTTTTTGTTTTGTGTGGGGGGGCATCTACTTGAATGTGACTATGACTAGCAGATAAGGCCCGGAAAAAGCAGGGTGACAGAAAAACAAAGCCTCCCACAGAGTAACTGGCATGCATGATGCAGGTATTGCTTAAGAGTTACCTGCAGAACAGCCAACTGATTCTCGATGGCATGGATTATCTATGATTCTTGGTGACCACCTAGAAAATTTTGAAATCCCTCTAACCTGATTCCCCTCATCACAAAGCGTTTTATGAACAACAGAATCACTCATAACACATCCTCTTGCTACTGGTGCAAGTCTTGATGGACTTCCTGCAAGAACATGAGAATCAGCTGTGCTCTCTAGCATATGTTCATTTCTTTCAACACAGATCTTCTTCGAGCAACAATCTTGTAGAACCGGAAACTGAAAACAACAAAAAGTGGTAAGGAATGACTGTGCAGGGAAAACCAGAAAATTATAAGACATACTCACGCAAGGCAGATGCTATTTGAAATTGATCTCTGACCTGATCGGTCGTATTCTGTGAGTTCTGCAAAGTTTTTGACTTAAAAGCTTCCTTCGAGTCATTTTGTAAGCTCCAACCAAGAAATTGTATAGACTGGTTCAATTCTTTAACAAATGAAGCTTCTAAAGAATTAAGATATAAACGGTGTTGATGGTCTGTCCATTTTGTTGACTGGTCAATCTGCAAAGTTGCAAGGTTGAACAACTCAGAATTTCCTTGACCATTATAAGAAAAGAGAATAGAAAAGTATCATCATCAGAAAATAAAAGATAAACACCTCTCCCACCACGACACACACTTTCAATTGTCCTTTTCAAATTCTACAATATATATTTCTTCCAGTATGCGATCAAAAAGTTCTCTGATTATGTTTGTTTCAGCAATCCTTATGGTTTTAACACCAAGATGGGAATAAATGTAAATGCATAAGATTTAAGATTGCCAACATACACCAAAATCACATCAACTTCAATAAATATGAAATCCTGTTTAAGTAGTAGATGCCAAACCAAAGGTATATGCATAGAAAATAGCAGGAAAGGATTTTTCAAGTATTGTATAGGTGAAATTTTCCAAGTTTCTATTAGATATTCAAGTAACTATACACAGTATTTCAAAAAAAATCATAAAAGAAACTCCCGTTTCACGGGAACCACAAAGATGACTAATTCTTCAACTCGCAGAATAATAACAAATCAACAAGCATAGACGATGGAAGAAAGTAAGAATATGCAGAGTATACAGAATCTTCTCTAAACAAAAAGTTGCTAAGTGAAAAACAAGAGCCCATTTAGTGAGTCGAAGATAGAGATTAAAAATGTGAAGTTCGCCAGAGAGCTTCAATGGCCAAGCCTTAACGAGATGAACGAAGCCATTCTATTTCCGAAGGACTACAGAGACAAAGCATAGTTACAGCTTACAGCCATCGATTAGTAATATTCATTATTCAAGATGATTTCAGTTTCTTCGCGATCCTCGCCTCATTAAATTTATCCTATACAAATATTTACTAGAAACTCTAAACGTTTTTCAACTCACTGAAGAGCGATCGGAAACTAGCTTATTACATGTTATCAATAAATTAAAACAAGCCACCGAATGCCATGCAAAGCACAAAACTTGAAACATAATATATTCTCTAAAACAACCTAAAATCCAAATTCCAAACAGCTACTAGCTATTCATAGACATATTTTCAGCGAGCTAACCCCCAGCACACTACAGGATCAACCTTGTATTTATCAATTGTTCTCGAGAAACACAACCAGATATTTTTACTAGAAAACAAAAAAATGGAACTGGAGAAGGATTGTAAAACGAGAGAGAGAGAGAGAGAAGTAAAACTTGTATTACCGGAAAAGACGTGGCGCAGTGCTGCGAGGAAGCTTTGGAAGCGTCTGCCGTTATGGAGGATGAATCCGAGTTCATGTAAGTCAACTCTGTCCCGCAGGTGCCAAAAGGATCTGGATCGGAGGGCGGCAAGTGAGCATTCTGAAGGATATCCTCCTCCATGAGAACCGATCCAGCAGAAAGCGAAGATTACGTGAGAATTGAGAGAAAGAGAGAAAGGTGCTGGAGCCGTAGGGAAGAAACCCTCCGGGGTGTTGCCAGCAGCAGGGTCGCGAAGAATGAGGGAGGGATGGCTTTTGGGACCAAAAAGGCTCCACATGGCGTCGCTTTTACACGTGTCGGCAGATAATAGGGTGACATGTCATCAGGGTGATAATATCTTGGGGGTAATGTCAGCCAGATATTTTTGAGAGTTATGGGGGTAGTTGGCCGCTTTCAGGGCACAACCACGATATTTTGGGATGACTCAGAGCGGGAGAGTGATGACCAAGCGCGGCTTTTGGCGCGTCTAACCCCTGGGCCGGCTCCTACCCTCTCTTGCCCGCTCCCCAAATTAGCTTCATCTATTTATCTGTCTTATCTGCAACTAAATTTAAAAATGTTATTTATTTATATAATGAAAGTCCGTACTCAGATGATTTTGTCTCGTTTGATAACGCGGCAGAGAAATACTTTTACGTAAGTTATGTAAAAAAAATTATATCATTTTCAAGAAAACATCGTTAAACGAGCATTTAAACCTTACGAATTCCGAAACAAACAAGAGTCTCATGTCCAACATGGCTTGGACAACCATCTATACTGCATCTCTTCCTTTGATTTAATACATGCTGGAACACATTCAATTTGATAATATAAGGTAATGAATATAAGCAAGTGACCTAATTATTTTTTATAAGGCTAATTGTTTAAATCTTTTTTCTAGTTTGAAATTATCAAGGTTCTTGTTTGACGGGATAGGGCGCACACCAACAAAAAATTGTTGAACATTTTGTTCATTGTTGGGATAAGAGCTCATCCGTATGAATATGATGAACGCGGCTTGTCCAGTTAAAACTCAACATGCTCAAGATTGTTAATTTTCTTTTTTTGAAAAACAAGGCTACTCTTTTTTCGTTGTTTTAGTAGCCTAATCATGTGATCAAAAGTATGCACAATATTTCGTCCTTTTTAAAAAAAAAATTGAAGCCCCTGTTTTAAAAATACAAGAATTCATTATCATGTTATATCTTTTTATTTTTATTTATGTATCATTTATTACTTTCAAAGGTATTCCCTTTCATCTTTAATATAATGTTTAGATTAGCCGGAAAAACTACTTTTTCAACATGATTTATTGTGTGTGTTTGGGAATCCGTTGGAAGAAATGAGTTTAGGATTCTGAAATGATTTTACAGATTTTGAAATGCTTTACGGATTTCAAAATACTTTTCGTCTTAAGTTGCGATCAACATTAGAATAAAGATTTGCCAAACATGCACATTATTTATCAGGTAAATATCTGAAATAAATTTTGTCTTAACTTATGTAAACATGATTAATCAACACTCATACAAACATGCCTTTTAATATAAGATATACTTTTAATAAAAATTTAACCACAAAGTGAATTTCATATTAACGGTATAAAGCAAAAGTAAATTGTTCAGAAGAAATGCGGAACCAACATATATGGCTGCTGGAAAAAAGATGGCCAGTAAATCAATAACAAGCAAATATAAATATTTCAAATAAAAAATATTAAAATTATTTAGCATTCTTGAATAGAATCAGGAAAATATGCTCAACCCCCAGGTTGAGGATGGCTTTGAGATGCAAAATCAACTCACCTTTTTTTGTTTTTAAAAGTTAAATTTTTAAATAAATTTTTTAAAATGTTAAATCTTCATAAATCACCCAATAAATAATTGTATATACTTATTTCAATTATTGTTATTTATGTATAAAAATAAATATTTTTAAAAATGTTTAAGAATTAAAATACATAAAATTTATTAAATATATTATAATACTAAATAATATATGAAAATTTATTCTAAATATTTTTTTTTTGGAGCCAATTAATTTCATATTAATTATTTTTATAAATATTTACATTTATTAAAATTTATAAATATATATTAAAAAATTTAAAAAATTAAATAAAAAAAGCCCGCCAAGGTGCGCCATGAGCTTCTCATGGGAAACCCGAAAATGACAAAGCAACAGGGGATTTTTTTTTTTTTTGCCAATAACAGGGGAATTTAATTAAAGAGAAAGTTATTGCGGGCATATTAATAATCTCTTCCATCTGACTTATCATTTATTATCGCTATCACTGTTTCCCCAGAGTGAAAAGGAAGGAAGTTGTGTCAGCACATACTCCATGAGCCTACTGGAAACAGATCCGTCTGCAGAAACCTTCTCATTATCACCTTCTGTGTCAAGTTCCCGCCAGAACTTGATGATATGGAGACTTTCTTCCTCCGTTGATCTTTGAATGATAATCCTAGAAGCATATCCCTTCTCCCTCATATGAAGGCATATTTCAGAGGGATTGTTTGCTGTGAGAGTGACCATGTACAACCATCCCTTTTCTGACAAAAGATTATCTGCAACAGGCAATATCCTATCAATAACACTCCGACCATTCTCCCCACCAGCCCAAGAAGCAGTAATACCCCCAACGCCTACTTCGTCTTCCGGGGTAGGCACATATGGAGGGTTCACAACGATAACATCGACCAATCCCGCTAGTCGCTTCTCTAGTCCTGATGCTATATCTGTGATTATCAACTCGGCATCAACACCATGTGCATCCAGTGTCTCCCGTGTTACTCTTACTGCCAGTGGGTTGATGTCTGTTGCTATATAGTTGGCTGCCAGACCTTCCTGCCCGAGCATAAGAGCCAGGGAAGTTATAACATATCCACTGCCACAACCTATCTCCATACACATTGTAGGGCGGTGCTTCAACAGGTTATTGCGGTCAGCCAGAAGAGCATCAACCAATGCAAAAGAATCATCGCAAGGATCATAAACCTCCTCATGTGAACTCATGAGACGAATCTGTGCAGTTCTAGAGGGCATCTTTTTTGAAGCCTTGCATTACAAAGTAGTTGTCAGTAATACTCAATGGCTCAAAGTCAAAGAAGAGAGGCAGTTAAAAAGGATATTAGGTGCTTTACCATTTCATCGTTTATTTTTGTAGTGATTTGTAAAGGCTTTATTGACTCCAGTTCTGCATTGCTCTGGTCCATTTTATTTAGCAAAATTTATGCAGCAAGATTTCTCCTTACTCAGTTCTGGGCCAAAGATTAGAAAACTTGAAATGTTAATATTCTACACTGGTAATAACCAGTTGTAGTGAAAAAATTAAACTAAAAAAACAGTTATTAAAGGAAATGGGAAGTGAATAAATTATTATAAAAATATCTCAAACTACAATCTAAATTAGATCAAAACAGAAACCAGTCAATAATTGCCCAATTTGTTCATGGAAGTAATCTTGTTGGAAGTGGAACTGGAAGTGGGGTTAAAAGTGCGTTTGGTATTTTGGAAAGAGTTAGGTATTATTTTAATTTAATATTTATATTTAAAATGTAAAAAAAAAAAACTAACATACCCTCCTTCCAAAAAAAAAAAAATCAGCCCCAGCCCTGATGAATCAATTTGCTCCGTCTTGGTCCTTTCTTGATGTGTAACTTTCTGTTTCGGGAACATATGCCCCTAATGAATCAACTCATCGTAGTAGTAAACTTTAAGGCCAATTTCACCCCTAACCCAATTGAACTTGCTCTTTCCTTCCAATGCAAAGTAGATCAAGCTCTCCTCCCCTCTCTTTGCGAATTGGGTGCCATACAGCTTCACTCAGCCCAGGAATTGATTTTTATGGCTGACTGCATTTCTGTACTCCCTATCATTAAAAACTGAGAGAGGGAGAGATGAGATGGATCGGGAGGGAGGGAGAGCCATGACAAAGGAGATCGAGGCTTCGGAGCTTTCACTGAAGAAGATCGAAGGATGGAGGAAGGTGAAGGCAAGGAACCCGCGTCCAACATTTTTGTGAAAATGGCACTTCCCCATGGAAGTGGGGTTCCAACAAAACAAACAGCCCAATTTTTCACTTCCCGCATCAATTCCAGTTCTTAGGCCTCATTTCCATGCTACCAAGTACCAAATAGGGCATAAGTTCAATGACTATGAGGTTTTTGCAGAACATTGTTCATGGAACACCGTTCATTAATTGTCATTCAGATCAAGATCATCAAATTCACTCCCCTTTCTAAATCAGACCTAGTATAAGATGGGATAAGTCTTATATTTCTTTACCACAATATAGGTTGACTCTCATGTTCTGATTGTATCTGGTGTAATGACGGAGGGTTGTGAGACCAAAGTAGTGTGGCATGTCCAAGCTCCAATCAAGCAGTATATATTGCTTAATGGGGTACCCAACAGAGAGAAGTTCTCCCAACTTTCGAGTGAAGTTTCTCCACCCTGCTCGGATGCCTATCACTTGGTATTAGAAATGGTAGTCTATATCTCTAGAAAGCATGACTTGTATAAGGTTCCCACCAAACACCATATAAAAGCCAGGTGAATCATGGAAAGTGTATCCACCTGGACATCAACTTTCCAAGAGTGGCCATTGGCCAGTGCCAATTGATGGACATCAAGATAGTATTTGATGTCCCAAGTCCTGCATCAAGTTATATAGGATACTCAATGAGGTACTCCAGTTATGTAATTCTCTAGCCTCAACTACCAGCTTCTATGACAAAATTTTCCACCCTGCTTGAATGGACATAGGATTGGTGGGATGGGGCTATATGTCAGTTATACACATACAGATTTTGGCATATGAAGCTCTGGGTAGATTTAGGACAGGTCCATACTATAGCAAAAGGTAAATAGATATATGATGAGAAACATAACAAACAACCCGGTAAGTTTAAGAAGAAATATTATATTCAATCGCCGGAAAACCCTGAAGCTCCATTTGTCCTGTTAATGAAACCAAGCATTCACAAATCTGTTTGAATAGAGGATGTGATGCATCACTCACGACAAACTCATGTACAATACCGTTGACCTCGATTGAGCTACAACCAGGAGTCTTATCTAATCCTCTCACTCTCATTAGTTTCCTTGCATGTCTTGCCTCCTTCCACATTCTTGCTTCTCCATACATGTTAGCTAGCAATACATAGGTCCCACTATCATGAGGATCCAACTCAAGAAGCTTAAAAGCTGCCCTCTCTCCAATTGAAACATTGCCATGAACACGACAAGCAAAAAATAAAGCACCCCACACAGCAGCATCTGCAGTCATGGGCATATTCTTAATAAGCTCCTCTGCTTCTTCCAAATGACCAGCCCTTCCTAAAAGGTTCACAATGCATGAGTAATGTCTAAGCTTAGGGGATATGTTGAATTTGGAGCTCATTTGGTTAAAAAACTCACGGCCTTCTTCAACCAAACCACCATGACAACAAGCAGATAAGATGCCAAGAAAGGTGATCTCATCAGGCATCAACCCACAACGAATCATTTCTGAGAAATAGGACACAGCATCACAGGCATTTCCATGAAGTGCTAAACCACAAATAATGGCAGTCCAAGTCAAACAATTTTTTTGTGGCATCTCGTTGAAAACCTGCAGAGCCCTTACAATATTTCCACACTTGGCATACATGTCAACTAGTGCAGTTCCCAGGGCAACACCTAAAGAAATACTGTGTCTTTTAATGTAATGGTGAAGCCATATTCCAATATCAAGTGCTCCAAGTTGTGAGCATGCTGACAAGCAGTTAACCATGGTTACTTCATCAGGTTTTATATTACTAAGTTGCATTTCATGAAATAAAGTCAATGCTTCTTTACTAAGCTTGGCTTCAACACAACCACCAATTATTGCATTCCATGGGACAACATTCTTCTCTGGAATTTCATACAGAAGTCCTCGAGCAATGTCCAGAAAACCAAATCTGGCATATCCCAAAACCATTGTGGTCCATGAAACAAGGGTCTTCTGTGCCATATTATCAAATAAAAGTTGTGCTGCCTTAAGGTCCCCACACCTGACATACATGTCCATAAGTGCATTGGTAAGGGGAATTGTCAGATCAATCCTATGTTCTTTGATGTCCTGATGAAATTTCCGACCAAGATTCAAATCCTGCAGCTGAGAGCAACAAGAAACTATCCCAATCATTGTTATCTCATTTGGCTTTACTTTCTCAGCCTCCATTTCCCGATAGAGATCTAATGCCTGGTCTGCTAGCCCTCTTTTAACACACCCACTAATCATGGAATTCCAGGTCACCAAGTCTCTCACACAGCTTTTATCAAACACATCATATACTGTCTCTAACTCTCCATGAGAGAATAGCATAGTGATCAATGCATTGTGAACAAATATATCAAATTCAAAACCAAACTCCAATATATGTCCAAGAATAGCAAGACCCAAACAACTAAGAGAGGGACTGGAACAAGCTTTAAGCAACAAAGGGTAGGTATGATTATCCGGCCTCAACATACCATCTTGTAACATTCTCTTGTACAAAAGAAGAGCTCCTTCAGAGTTCCCACTCTCTAAATATCCCCTAATAGTCACATTCCAAGAAAATACGTTTGGGTTATGTGTATTGAGCAGAATTTTTGTGCAATAACCAAGAGTTCGTGACTCAGAAAGGGCGCAAAAGGCAATAAGGCGACTAGCTGCAAAGCTATCATAGATTAATCCAGTTAGTGTCATTTGCGCTTGGATTTGCTTTAACTGGATAAAGGATTTGCATTTTTCTAAGAGAGACAGGAGTCTATTTGTTCGAACAAAACTGTGGTTTGTGTTCCAACTGATGGTTTTTGTATAGAGAGGCAAAGACTGAGTATGTATGTAAGAAAGAAGAGGGCCTGGAAATGGGAATTTGCTCAGTGCTGGACATCTGAGTTTGCTCAAATACAGGATGAGCATGAGTTTCAAACGCGTGTCTAGAAAGTAGAAGTATATCTGCTACATTCTATATTAGAATTGGAGGAAGGCTGAAGGCATCCGTTGACAACGATATCTGAAATGTTTTTATGTTTGTTGAGAAATAAGCAAACCAGTGTCACTTAACACATAACACACGCCAGAGGAACTAAACTGGCTCCAAATTTCAGTACGTTTAGCAGAAACAACTGAATGATCCAGACTCCAGTTCCTGCTTCCAAGTTCTGAATAACCTTATATCGATTTATTTACAGTGGGCTTCGCACCAAGACAATGGAAAATTGGGTATTTAAAATATCAGCACCGCACAACCAAAGAAAGGGGAAAGCAGCACAGTGAAAAAACACAGCAATCAGCGAAAAAAGACTAATGGAAGAGAAGATAGGTGAACGGACCGAAATAACTGACGGCCAAGATGGTGGCATCGACGACGAGGTTAAGCCGATGAACTGCTGACGGAGAAGGGAAGGAAAGAAACGAACATTGCTAGGTTTTTCTCGCGGGTTTTATGAAATCGGCTTTTTTGGGGAACAAATGAGGGCTATTTTTGGAGAATAGATTTAGTAGGTATGTTGAAAATAATTTTTACATAGGGAAAATCTAAATTTTGAGAATATATTTTAAAAAATAGCTTTTACAGATTTTAAGGCAAAACTTAGGTTTTGAAAAGTGATTTATGTTTGGGAAGTTATTAAATTTTACAGATTTCGAGACAAAAAAATAGGTAGGAAAAAGAAAGAATGAAAAGTAGGAAGATGAAAGAGAATAAAGAAAAAGTAAACAAAAGGAAAGAGAAAGAAAGAAAAGGT
>JANTPZ010002547.1:0-13201 GCA_025593235.1 Vachellia pachyceras
GAACCCCATTGTCAGTACAAATAAGAGCTTCGAATGTTTGTTGGAAGAAGACAATTTTAATACTTGGTGAGAACTTGTGAACCAATGCTAAAAGCTGGATCAATAATAGTAATTGTAATGCTAAGAATATCTCATGCCATCTCTTAAAGAAAAGGAAATCTAACAGAGTTAGTCCTTCAATATTACAAAACATTAACTCTTGTAGACAATATAGGATCAAGTGCCCATTCTTCCAAATAGAAGTCTAGTTCATACTTTTCCTTTGTGGAAGTGTCTCGGCTCTCAAGTGTAATATAATCCTGCATCATATAAATAAGGTAATAAATGAAGTGTCAATGAAAATAACATTAAAGGAAGGCATTTAAATATTTATATAAAAATCATCTGGGTAAGTGTTAGCCATTAAGATATTCACTTTAGTACAACCTACTTCAACACTAAGAACAAGGGGAGGTAATGATGAAGATGAGTCCACATCTTTAAACTCATAAAAAACACAATATAATTTGCTCTCAATGTGTTCAACATTCTCTAAACAATGTGTCGGATCAAGTTTTGTAGAAGTAAACTTTATGACATCAAGCTTCATCAAAGTATTAAGGATAATTGCAAGTGCAAGAATAATACTATAATCACTCTAATGTTAGTCAAACTTGTTAAGCATACTCAATCATATTTTGAATGACAAAATCATCGTGATGCTTATGTACTTTTTAAGAGTGATGTCTTCTATATTTATGTGCAATACATGTTAAAGGTTTTGTAATCACTAAAAATTGCTCCAAGAATGAGCATATCACCTTTGTTCTAGACCACTCTTCAATCTCCATTTGTTGAACAATGTTGATAATGAGTCATTGAAGGCTAAGGTGTCAAAAAAGTATGATGATATCTAATTGCATTATCAACCATTGCATGTGTTGAATTTCATCTAGTTTGGACATTTAATTTCAAACCCATTGAAGTGTCAACACCCCCAACCTATGCAACACTTTTCTTGAAATTTATCATCTTGGCCTTCGATTGCTTTACATATCTAATGCTCTCTTTTATCTTTTGCATGGCATCACTTATTACTTTTAGGCCCTCTTGAAGTAGGAGATTCAAGATGTGGGCGTAACATGTCATATGGAAAAACTTCCCTTTGCATATTAAGCTACCAAACAAATTCAACTACTTTTTCAGTAAATTTTGCACTCTATCATTTGCTAAAGCGTTAGCTAGAGCAATATAAAATATTCTTATTAACACCCCCTGGTCTATCAATATATCATGCACCTTTTTAGCCAATTCAACCTTAGATCGAGGAGGTTGCACCCATTTCCTATCAACAAAATGAGTGGTCAAACGCAAATGTCCTTTAGCAGTTATTAAGGTCCAACAATTAGCAGTTAAACATATTTTACCAAGACTCATCACTATCTTTTTCTTTGGATCTCTTTTTGACTTAATTAGAAACTTCAAACATCCAACACAACTGTTTTTATTCCTATAATCATGATTTAAATATGCATGTAAATATCTAGTTGCATCATACTCAACAATAGAATAGAGAAGATTATGTTTAAAAATAGTAAAAGCAATCTTTTTCTTGAATTTTGTTGGGGTTATTTTTTCTAGCTCTAATGTTACTTGCATGGTCTAACATTATGGCATCAATATCCTTGCATTTTGGAAGTAATGCACACGTGTTCATGTGACGCAGAAGAGTTGAAGTCACTGTCCTTACCTCCCACATCATATGCTTTTCCACACCTATTACATGTAGCTTTTTCTTTGCCATCCATTTTGCCAATTTTAGTAAATGCTTCCACACATCACATGTGCTGGCTTTCTTTGCCTTTTTTACTTGTATTTTTTTTTTGAATTTTTACTTGAATTATCTTGTTCTACATAGGGCCTTGGTTGTGTAGATTGATTATCCATACTACCAAAATCAACATTTGTTTCAACTTGAGTAGCATTGCTGTCAACATTCAATTCCATTTTTTGGTTTATCATTTACACTACAAAAAGAGTGTATTAGAATTTTGCTGGACTAACCAAGAGTCAAGATCGTATCCGATCTTCATCTATCATTTAACCCTATTGCTTCAAAACGACAATAGCATCGCTTAGAAAAGAAAAGGAAAAAGAAAATGGAGATCCTCAAGAAACAAAGTGACAATCTAGAAGGTGAGCAAAGCATGCATTATTCGATATTATAGATTAATGAGCTTGTATGTTAGCATCAAAATAATGAAGCACACATCAGTTTGTCGTTTGTTCAAGCAAAAATGAAATGAGGCAAAGTTATGATAGAACCTGGGTTTGAACAATGAGGATTGAAGAAATTAAAAACCGAAGCAAAGAGGACACACTGACCCACGGAGTAGTTGAGTAGCTCGTTGTCGCATCGTATCACCGATGACATGGTGAGCCAAAGTCGCAGAGATGAGAAAGCGATGCAGATGATGTGATGCTATGGATCTTCATTGAGCGAGGCATCAATGAAGACTCGAAGAGGATTCAACGGTTCTCTACCGCATCAGCTATGCTCGGTGCAGATGGAGCAATGATAGCGCAACGCCTACTCGTCGAGTACTAGGATAGAAGTGGGCGATGCTGATAAGGTTTTGGGCGGGGGTTGTAACAACGGCCTTTCTAAACTGGTTATTTAACTCAATACACAACACTTTCAAGGATTTAACTATTAATAGGTTGAATAAACCAAACAATATGAATGGTATTTCAGTAAATAATCTCAATTCAACACAATTGATCCACCTAAAATAATACAGCACTAACAGCGATATGCCTCTTGCCTTCTAATAATATCTTAGCAACAAATATCGATTCAAATATTTAATTAAATGCAACAAAAAGATGAGTCATTTTAGTGGTAGTATACATTAATACTCATAAAAAGGAGGAGGTTGTATAATGATTATAGCCAAACTTAAGCATTCGGAGCCTTTTCATAATTCCTTGTACGGGAGCTGTCACTTGAAAAATGTAATAGCAACATGGTGAAATGTAAGTTTCAACAACCAGCAAACTTAAAATGCATACAAACGAGTGCCGATGAGAGAGAGAGAGAATTAATTAAATAAAAATAATTTCACAATTAACATTGTTCTACACAGTTCAGATGATTATCTCTATTCACATTTCATAAAATATACATATATGCATCAATATTCATATCATCATCATAGAAATAATATCACAATGATTCTGAAATTTACAAGGATCAATAATCACTTAAGCATTTTTCTTAATCACTGAGTCTCCCTTATAAGTTCATCACCTTATTTCTTCTGACTGAACACATGGATTATAGTTGTCCCATATAATAGGTAGCTATCCACAATACTAACTGTTCAAGTGTTGTGGACTAGCCAGATTCACAAAGCACCCGTTTGGACCATGGGTTCCTTCCCCAACAACCACGGGGTGTCATGGGCCCTAATAACACAACGGGCCTATGATTATTTGGTGTACGATCGAAAGTCCTCCATCCTTATTTTTGCTCTGAGAATGCTATATAATCACTCCATTTTTTTCTCTTTAACATCCTCCCTTCAATCCCAACATCCTCCTCTTCCTTTACCCCAAATCATCATTCTCTATTACTTAGGCAAGACACATGCACTATTTGCCAACGTCAATATGCATACAGATCTATACAAATATAGACAATGGCACGATCCAACCAATTACTTTATGCTCAAAGATTTCAATGTAGTCACAATAATATTTTTATCGAAATCTTGTCCCACATTGCCAGTTCAACACATCACTTCTTTGAATCCATAATTTCACAATCTATTTTTATAGTATTAATGCAAGGTTAATCAAATGATAGCATTCTTATCATAATAAATTCAAAATCACCCACAAACATGTCACAAGCATGCATAATAAGTGGAAAGCGATTACCTTACGTCAAAACAATGGTATAATACCACAATAATCCACCACCCAAAGTTTTATTCGCCAAATACAATCAATCTACACAATTAATTTAATTACACATTAATGTAATAATACTCAAACATTATTATGAGACTTTAAACAAGTCTCCTTCACACTTTGGTTGCATAATGATACTCTCAAACCCAGATAAAATTGCTTAACAACATTTTGATTATCTCTCAAGTCCAAAATAGGGGGTGTTGAGCCCAAAATCAAAGGAAAATCATTATAAAATCATAATAAGCCCAAATAAAAAATCTAAACTAATTAAAATCCTATATAAACATCCATCTACCTTCCCATGACCTTACATTATCAAAATTCAAAATTTTGTCAAAACCCTAACTAAAAAATATCCTCTCTTCAACACGAAAATACTGCCATTTGAAAGAGAAAATTGCCTACAACTTAGCCCTAGGTGAAAAATGAGATTTTGCTTACCTAAATTATCCCAACTCTTTACCCTAGGAGAGCCATTTCATTGTTGTCGGTGAGGGAGAAGATAGAGAAGGAAAAAAAGAATGAGCCAGAGACACGAGTTAGGGGTATTACACACGTGACAGGTACACCGACACTTAAGTTCACCACTGATAGACGGAGTTCACCGTGGCAAAAGAAACCAGAGGTTGGATGTGGTGAAGGGAACCAAAGAACCAACAGCTAGGGTAGAGCAACGGGTAGGACGGACTGGCCTGATGGCCAACCCATAACCCACCTGTTTAATATTAATCGGGTTCGGGCTAGCCCGTAACCAGGTAAGAACTCGTTTAAACCTGGATTAAACGGGTTAACCAAAACCCGATCAAAACGGGCGGGTATGTGGGCTGCTTGTTTAGAAGAACGAACCAACGACGACCAGCGACAGCAAGTAGCAACCAGCGACAGAAGAGGGAAAAGAACCAACGACAGAAATACTAGTAGAGAAATCTGTATCACTAATGGCATAAGAGAGAAAAGAACCAGCACCAGCGACAGAAAACATATCTAACAACACAAATCACTAATGGTAGAAGAGAGAAAAAACAAGAAAAGAACTAGCAAGGCAACAACCAGCGACAACCATAGTGAAGAGAGAAGAATGACGTGTTGATGCCGATGATTCCTCCCTCCGTCGCTCGAAGATCGTTCCACAACCATAAGATGGTTCCCTCTCTCCGTCGATCGGAAAAAACGTTGCTGGAGATAGAGGTGGTGTTAATTTGCCTCTGCCGTCGATGCCACGCTTCCCTCTCTCCAAGTCGATTTTCCTCTCCGTCGATCGAGAGAAGATGGTTCCCTCCCTCCGATTTGCTGTCGATTCCCTCTCTACCGTTAATGCCACGCTTCGCTACTGAGTGCTAGACGGAGGCGGTGACAATAGGAGGAGGAAGAGGCTGAGTGCGAGACGGAGGCTTTCGCAGCTTCTAACATCGTCTGAGGATGAAAAAGAAAAGTGGAGAGGGTTGGGTGGGAGTTGGGGTGTTTAATTTTTTGTTTTTCAAATTTAGAAGAAAAGGAAAAAATGGTTAAATTGGAATATGGTGGGAAGTTGGGATCGAACCTGGAACGTGTAAGGAAAATCATACACTCTCTTACCACTAGGCTAAGAGTAAGTTACATGATTTAACATTAGATATAAATTTTTATATTAAAAACAATACATAAAAAATTGCAAAAACATAAACGGGCGGGCACGGGCAGCCCGAGGCCTTGCCTGTGCCCCATACCGTTTAAGCCAGAACCCATCCCATTTAAGCTCGCCCGTGATGGGCCCTTTTTGGGCCAGCGCAAACGGGAAAATTCTCGGGCGAGCCTAGCGGGTTACGGGTCATTTGCTTAGCCTTACCAACACCTGCTTATTACAACGGTTCACCGCGACGAAAGGAACCTAAGAGCGAACCTCACTGATACCAATGATTCGCCATGCAAAGGTTCCCCAAATGACAGAAAAACACCATTTAATTGGCATAAGTACCTTTTGATCACAAATTACTTCCTTAATAGAATTTAGTATGTCACAACGGTTGTTGTCCTTAATGTGGGCTGGGGTGTTTGACAAAATTCCAAAATCAATTAAAAAAACATATTCATATAACTCAAGATAAAACTTATCTCACATACTTATATCAGATTGCGTAAAATCATTTAAAAAAGCTAATACATAGATTTGGACATAAGTCATGCTTATTAACCCATTTTCAAGGGGAGATTCTCTCGTTCTATTTTTGCTCCACCTCGTAATCTCATGTATCTTCTTTTTCCTTCATAATGTATCAAATAATAGATAGTTCGTATTTAACATTTTAAATATTTTATAAAATTTTTATTTTATTGAGAACATAAAATAGCACATGAACTTCATAATCCCAAAAGGGTCATGTGAGTATGAAAAAGAGCTGGTGAGAAGGTAGCAATTTTGAAATGTTGGTGTTTTTACTAAATTGCACCTTTTTAACCCAATATAAAATTTTCATCTATATATCTCTTTTATTATTATAACCAGTAGGAAATTTACTTTGGTCATAATATAAGATTGCAGTCTATTTTATCTACTAAATTTATAATTATTTTTTAAAAATATTCTTATTGATTGTATATATTAAAAGTTTTTGTCGGGACAATCACAATACAAATGATTAAATATGATCGTTTAGAAAAATCATTACATATATTATAAATAATTAAGTTAATTAATTTTTTATATTGTGCAAATTAATTATTTACCTTTTAAAGAAGTCAAGAGATTAGAAGGAATTTAAGAAACCTCATTAATTTATTATTAAGAATTAACTGTGCTAAACTTCATAGCATTAGGTTTAATATTGTGGTTTTTGTTGGCTCTCAAATCTGTCAATCCAATTGCTTGTCAGACTCATAAAGGATGTGGCCCATTAAGTTTGAGATGTGCCCCACCCTTTTTCTTATGAATTATTTATAAAGATATATTGAGATGAGAAGGAATTTGAGATCAGTATGGTACTATTTAAGTTAAAAACGTAAAATTTATAACAAACCATGTCATTTATAAATTGTGCATGAATAAGTTGTGACATAAGTAAAAAAGTTTAATCAATTCACTTATAAATTTATTAATGGGTTATTAGAATTTATCAGATATTATTTCCCTTACAATTTAATTGCAATTTTCTTTAAAATTTATAACGGGTTATATATAGTACATATGACTAGTGTGTAAAATTCTACTTAATACAGGGAGATAGATCCATACTCTTATAATATCATGCTTACATCAGAATTTAGATAAAAGTGCCCCCAAGAATATCTACCTTTTTCAATAAAAAAAAATTGGATACAATTAAATCAATATGGCAGTATAATCAAGAAATACATTTTGAATTCCTTGGTCAACTTCCACTTCTTGCACACAAAGGTGGAAGTTGATTAAGAATAAAAAAGGGTTATCAAATCATTAAATATTGATTCGGTTGATAATGAATTGATTCATAACTCAATAAATCGTAAATTCAAATCTTATGAGTATCTATATAAATACTTTTTAAATTTTTACACAACAATTTTTACCATTTGAATTTTAAATATCCCAACGCCTCATAACTCATCTAATTTTTTACACAAAGAAAAGGACTATCAAGGCTATGCAACATGTTATCCAGGTAATACACAATAAAGTTCTTAACTTTTAAACAGAACCTCCAAATCCCAAAAAGGATGTAGTGCAGGAGTCTATTTATTATTTATGGTGTTAGAAAAGGAATTTCACATGAATTGAAATAAGATTTTTTTCATATATTTACCTCATGCAGTAAATCAAGTTAAGTACTTTTTAACTATGGGATAAACACACTTGGCCTAGTTATGGGTGCTGTTTGGCAACCCGTTAAAAAGCCTCAAAAGCACGTTCAACAATGTTTTTCTGCAAAACGAGATAATCTCCTTCACATATTTGCCTCGCCTTGCATAAAAGTACTTCTCTACCGCATTCCCAAATGGACTCATGATTTTGTAATTACTTGTAAAAGTTTTCTTTTTGTGATTATGAAAAATTGGGAAAAGAAAAAAGAAAACGCATCTCCCACTTGGTTTATAAAAGAGTAAGGTTTATAATAGAGTAACATGTCTGATTAATCCATGGCAAGCCAATAGGTATAGTGTGAGAAATTCAAAGGACGAAGTTTCGACCCAGCCAAAGTTTTACGCCCACTTCGATTTTCGGGTCTCACAGCTCATTTCTCTTCCATTGATACTAGTCTTCTTCCTCCGGGGCCATCTTTCGGTGCGGCCCGTTCAAAGTCCCCTTCAGATCTCACTGTGTTACTCGCAGGCCTTCGAATCTTCAAAGCCTCACTTTGTTTTCTCCTTCATCTCTCTTCCCATTTCCGAGAAATCTTGAGCAGTAGCTGTGAATCCTCAGACGCATCTCATCGTTCTCTCATCAGATTGAATTGGTTCAATCTCAATTCAATCTGATGATGGCTTCTCCTGGGAACCCAAATCAGCCTTCGCAGCCTTTTGACATGCACAAGTTCTTTAAGACCAATAACAATACAGCACCGCCGAATCCAGCTTCTCACAATCCCTCGCCGTTCCTTCCTCCGACGTCTTTTCCTCCATCCTCTCCACCGCCTTCTTCTGCGTCTTACCCACCTCCGACTGGTCCCTATTCGTACCCTCCGCAGAACGCGCCGTTCCACCACCAGTTTCCCCAACCTCACGTTCCCTATTCCCAAGAGCACCAGTTGCATCAGTACCTGCAGCACCAGCGTTCTCTGTCCTTTCCTACACCTCCGCTTCAGCCTCAGCCCATGCCTCCTCCTCCTCATTCCCTCCCGCCTTCACCTTCACCGAACAACCCTAACGCTGGTGCTCGCTTAATGGCGCTGCTCAGTGGTCCGCCTGCTACAAATCATGAATTGTCTCAGCAACCTAATGTTCCGTTGCATTCCATACACCCTCCTTCTTCGGGGGTTCCTGAATTTCCATTGCCTGCTAATGTGCCTGTAATGCCGACGATGGGTATGTTGGCAGGCACCAATCCTGGGATCTCTGCGCCTGGCCCGATTCGTATGCCAAGCAGTAAGCTCCCAAAGGGTCGGCATTTGGTGGGTGATCATGTTGTGTATGATGTGGATGTAAGATTGCAAGGGGAGGTGCAGCCTCAGCTTGAAGTTACTCCCATTACGAAGTATGGATCGGATCCTCAACTTGTTTTAGGCCGTCAAATTGCTGTCAACAAATCATATATTTGTTATGGATTGAAACAAGGGAACATTCGGGTCCTTAATATCAATACTGCACTGAGATCTTTGCTTCGGGGCCACACTCAGGTATTATTAGTTATACTATAACTAGTAAAATTGCTTTTATAGTTAATGTCTGTTGCTCGATTTACATAATGTAACTTCAAACTCTATGGCTTTATGCTTTGATGATGTGTGAGCTTATTAGTGACCAATAACTTCTAATTTCCCATTCTTACAGCCTTCAGTTCTATTAAAATCGTTGTCTCTTTGTTTAAATGGCATTATATTTATACCTTGAGCTTGGATCTATTTTGAGCTGTGAACAGTTCATGGAAAGCAAATTATGTAGGCCAAAGGATAAGGTGTTCAATGGCCTTTCTTTGGGTTGTATCCAATCATGAAATCCTATTTCATCGACAGTTTGGTACAAATTGAGTAGTATAAGGATGCGACAAATAAGCTGCTACGATTTACTCTGATCTTCCTTCTGTTGTACAAGTTGATCACTGGACGAACCTGAATGATTGACTAGATGAAGTACTTTTCACAATGTCCTCAGGATTGTGACCATTTTACGTTAGTATTTTGATTTTGAATATAATTATTTTATCCTTGTCTTCGATCATGGTTTCTAGACATGTTCATTATATACCTATTACCTAAAAGCATGCAGCAGATATTTATTTTATTTATTTTTTAATTTAAAATGTTTTTTAATGCCTGCTCTGAAACTCGTGCCTTGTGGTTCAAGAGCGTGGCAGTAAGCATAAAAGACAGCGTAGCTAGCAAATCTTTCATTTTCAAATGTAAATTTAGATTTCAATAGGAAAACTGTATTCACAAATGAAGGGTTCAATCTGAAATATCTATATTTTTCCAAAATTCTGTTTTATTCAATATTATCGCTATGTTTGGGTGTGAAATTCACAAGACGAAGTTGGCAGATAGCAGAAGTGGCAAGTCCTGTCCATGTTAATTTCCACTAGCAAAGCATTGTTGTTCAAAATTCAAATGAAAATTAATTTCATCACCAGCATGAATTTAGGTGAAAGACATCATTGTGTATTGTTCAATGTTATAGCACACTGCTTACACATGCTCTGAGGTTGTTTCTGTCTGCTTAGTCATGCTTCCCATTTCATAATTTATACTCCTCTATATTATCATTAAAGCAATGGCTAACTTGTTTGTCACCTAATTTTTTCCTTGTCTTTTGTTCTTGTCAGAGGGTCACAGACTTAGCTTTCTTTGCTGAAGATGTTCACCTCTTGGCTAGGTATTTTTTGTTGTGTGAATACTAATGGCCCATTTTGTTTCTTTTTGCATTACATTATGGCAGTAACATTGCTTTCCACAGTATTGGCATAGATGGCCGTGTATATGTGTGGAAGATCTCTGAAGGTCCTGATGAAGAAGATAAACCTCAAATTACCGGAAAGGTTCTTGTTGCTATTCAAGTAGTAGGGGAGGAGGAAGTTTCAAATCCCAGAATTTGCTGGCATTGCCACAAACAGGTAATTTCTCTTGCACTCATCTAAGAGATGTGCCACTAATATTTGAGTACCTGAAATGAAATTTAATATTTAATATATATGTTGAAATTCATGTTAATTGAACTTTGTTCATACAGGAGGTTTTGGTTGTTGGTATAGGAAAACATATTCTTAGAATTGACACCACTAAAGTTGGAAATGGTGAAGCTTGTGTAGCAGAGGAGCCCTTGAGATGTTCTGTAGACAAGCTCATTGATGGGATTCAGCTTGTGGGTAAGCATGATAAGGAAGTGACTGATTTGTCAATGTGCCAATGGATGACAAATCGGTTGGTATCTGCATCACTGGATGGCACGGTATGTGTTTTCTTTTTTATATTTAACTGCTATTCTGCTATCTGTTTGTCTCTATGTTTTTAAGAATCTTATAGTTGATGCAATTTGTCTGAGATGATGCTTCTTGAGATTTTGTAAGCAATGTCATAAAGCAGTTAACCTTTTCTTTAGTTCTTAATAAGATTTATGTAAGATAGAAGGAAAAGTGAAAAATTCTAATGAATGTGGCTAAGGAATAAAGATTATTTATAGCATTCAAAGTCAAAATGAGCACCCTTTCTCTGAAGAAATGTTCTACATCAGAAACAAAATTCTAAAATATCTAATGTGAATTAATGTACACAGAGCGGACAATCTATGTGAGAATATGCCGATTGATCCTTTAGTCTCTCCTTCCGGATTATATTGTGCTTGTTTGGGAACACCGTTTTCCAAACGGTGCACGTAAGCCGAGACAAAACCATCTCGAAACCTGTAAAAACCATTTCGAAATTCATTAAAACCATCTCGAAATCCATAAAACCATCTTGAAATCCGCAAAATACCTCGAAATCTGTAAACTCATTTCTCCCAACGGACTTCCCAAACACATACATTTATTTGTTTCTTACAAGTTATATTTCATGAAAAGAATTGATTGCTTGAACAGACAATTTCAGACAAATAACTTCTAATAATATTGTGTCAGTCATACCTTAGTGTTTAGGAATTTTGGCATGATAGGTGTGTCCTAGTACTTTTGAACAGTCACTCCTAATTCTGTTCAAAAGGGTTGCTAGACAAAGGTAGAACAAAACATTGCAGCAATGTGCAGCTAATGGGATTCAATGATTTGTATGGTTGAAGATGAATGTGAGAATCATTAAGGGATTCAATTATTTTCATGGCCTCTTTTTGGGTACTATGCTCATACCTCTTTAAAAGAGAGGTACTGCATCTGATATGCAAAGGGATTGGACAACTCTATTATTTTTACCAGCTAATTGTTTGTGTTACTTTGTTTTGTTTTGTTTTTTCTTGTCACCTTGATTTGAGGATTTTTAGTTCTCCAAAAATCTGTACTTTCTTTAATCTCTAATGAAATTTCTTAATATACTCGTGTTGGAAACAGCCTCTCCGCTTGTGAGGATAAGGTTGTGTATATCTATTCCTCCCCCTACTCCTAGTGGGAGCCTCGTGCATTGTGTTGCCCTAGAGATATATATGAGCGATGACTATCCCAAATAAGAACAAAAGTTTTCAGAGATAAGGAAGTGACGCTTTATTATTATTATTATTATTATTATTATTATTATTAGGTATTGATCATTAGTTTTGTAGGTTGATTCTTGTAAGTCACTTCAAGATTGGAGAATAATCTTTGTATACATTTGCTTGTTCTATTTAGGTTTTCTTTCATCAGTATTGATTAGTTCTCCAGATTAATCAGTCTGGAGTTTTTTGTACTTTTGAAGTCAACGTTTATGAAGTCAACAATTCTATCTGTCTGCCTGAATAACATCTATGACTACATGATCATTTGAATCGTCTATTTGAGTTTGCCATATGTATGAATATGTCCTGATCAAATTTATATTTTGCTTGTCTCTTATATTTCTTTGATAAAACTTTAACCAACAGATAATGATATGGGGAGATCGAAAGGCACAGCCACTATCAGTATTGATTCCACACAGTGGGCGTCCTGTATATTCAGCTACGTTTTTGACTGCTCCACACCGGCCTGATCATATTGTACTTATCACTGCTGTAAGTGTGCCCAATAAGCTTAGTAATCAAATTGTTATTCAAGCATGGTCTGCTTAATATTCAAAGCTGAGAACTTCTGGTAATCAAATTTTTCTCCTTGAGGATAGTATTATATTTTTACATATTCGTAAGTTATAGAGATTTATCACCATCATCACTCTACTAATGATATCTGTTATCACCTGTTCAACACAACCTCTTTGTAGGGCCCACAAAATATGGAAGTGAAACTTTGGGCGTCAACAAGTGAAGAAGGTTGGCTGCTCCCAAGTGATATTGAGTCACGGAAGTGTACTCAGACGCTGGAGTTACAGAGCTCAGCTGAACCTTCAGTTGAGGATGCATTTTTCAATCAAGTGGCAGCACTGTCTCAAGCAGGTCTTCTTTTGCTTGCTAATGCCAAGAAGAATGCCATATATGCTGTGCACTTAGAATATGGTCTTAACCCAGAATCAACTCGCATGGA